>CAJNOQ010003406.1:0-20351 GCA_905250885.1 Didymodactylos carnosus | reverse complement strand
GGTATTGTATACAGAAAGTGTGTATCTGTTGTGTCTCAATTTGTTCGTTTATTTCTTCTCAATCTTCCTTCATTTATTAATTATTACTCTAGATAATAAAGTTATTAGTCCCGTCCGAAAGCAGAGTGGTTACATAAGGTTTTATTGAGTTGACAGTATAGAGTAGAAGAGAAAACAATTAATCGAAGAGATAGATGATGCTCACCACTTCTTTTGTTATCAGCCCTTATAATCAATGAATGACAGTTATTCTAATCAGTGACGAATCGAAGCATCACACATTGTCGGCATACTTCATAGAGTGAAGAGAGACTCACCAAACAGTTCCAGAATGAATGATCGAATATTGTCATCGTTATTCATACACGTATAAGATCCTTCGTCTTTGTTTTGTACATGGAGTATTTTCAAGTCAAGTCTATTTGGAGAGAAACGATTGAGTTTATAACGTAGATCATCGGTAAATAAGATTTCGCCTAATGATAATATGTCGCCGGTTAATTGACGCATGTAGGATATCTATAGAGAAAAAGAAAACAGATATGGAAATTTTGAGCGTTACAGATAATTTTCGGTAGTGAAACCTTCGAATAAGGCTGAGGTTTTTGCATTACTCGAATTGCTGGTACTGAACTAGAGGTAAACGTTCGTTTAGAACTCGAAGATCTATATTCTCACTATATAATTTTTGTAATATTTTAATTAAGCAAAATGTTTCTTTCTCGATTGTTTGTTATCTTGTCACATATGTTCTTGTCACGTATCTTATCACAAATCAATCTTAAGTAGTGGTGAAAAAAGTGCTGTCATTTAAAGAATATGAGATTTTCACGTATACTTGAGGACCATCTTGTGTCAGATAGGTTTTCTTGTAATTAAACATACATATTTTCTAAAAACAATTTAAGAAAAAAAAAGTCACGAAGAATATGTACAAGTATGTCAATTAGTTGAGCACAAATTCAACAAAGAATACATCTCATCATAATAGCTAAAAAATAAACATGACTGGAAGGACTCAATTAATATTTTTGTCATGGAGCAACTACTGTAGTTAGTTAGATATAATGTTGTGTGGTGTTGGAAACTGATATTTTAACCTTTTCTGAAACAGTAAATAATGTGACGAACTAACAAACATTTTTTCTGCAGGTGTCATATTGACATTGATCGAGATAGTATTAATGTTTAAATGAAGAATAATAATATGTGCATGTGCGAGATAATAATCTGATAAATATGATCAAAACATTTTACTGCTGATTCACATTATTTGCGTTCGATTTGCAATTCTTTTTGATCATATTAATTCTGCATGATGGATATTTTATTCTGATATAACTAACGAGTGTCGAGCAGACCATCGTCAATTAGGATTTTATGGTCTAATTATCATTGTTGTAAATGATTGTTACGATAATTATTAAGTCAAATTGTTGGATGCACCCTTAACTAATAAGCATTGAGAAACTACTGAAAAATATTGACTATCGATACTTTTTTTTAACTGTAATACAAAATCTCTCTTGTGTTTTTTATCCATATGCATGCACCATAGACCACACGTTTCTTTCACAGTCGATGCTTTTTTGCGCTCAGTTTCGTTTATTTATTGTTCAATTAGAATGTATATTGATCTAAGACTATTGGCATTAAATTGACCATATGGTTGTGAGAAGAGAGTATATATGAAGAAAAGTGATACAATATAGACTAAGAATAATATAGTTGCATATGTGACAGATTTATTCTGTCTAAAATAAATGGATGATCGAGAAGATGTCAGTGAAAAGGTTTCGTTTTTTCAATAAATAATCGACTGGCATTGACGTGGGTCAAATACTACACTCAAGTGCAACGCCTGTACTATATGAATAAAAAAGAAAATTACATCATGAATACTTGAAAATAGGTCCAGTTATCTAACTGTGAAAATGATTATAAGGTTCATTCTAATTGTATAACTAAATTCAACATTAACAGTCGTATTCTACCATTTTTTATTCCTCTTACAAAATTCACACACTATACATGTGCAATCCAACTTGTAGGATAAGTATGAGCATTAATACGAAAAAAAGTCGTATCCTCATACATCACTAATCGTGATAGTGAAATCTATATTTTTCTCAAATAGCTATGAAATCTACCATCATGTCACAAGAATTCAAGTTAAAAGCGCATGAAAAGTGATTGTAGTTCACATTAATACAAAAAATACAATAATTATTGAATATTTAATACGTTAATATGATAAAATAAATTGCTTGTTTATATAAGATGAACTTTGTATAGGGAGAAGAGATTGATAGAATTATCGATCAATTTTGTATCGAAAAACTAAGAGCTTCGTACAGTAAAATCCTTGAGGAGGAAAACATTTCTTCTTCTCTAAGTATTTTTATTTTGCCATTATTTATTACATAAACTATCTTCAAAAATATTACACTCCTCTTTCTCTGAACAAGTTATCTGAGTATAGCGAACAAATTTTGAGCTTTTTTTCATCGTTTAACTTCTTATGCTTATCTTCTTCATGACAAAAAAACTATATTAAATAGCAGCTATAGCAATATAAAAAGAAAGAATATGTATGATAAAGTAGGACTGAACGCTCTCTTCTTTCAAGCAGAGAGCGCACAAAAAAGTTAGAGGTGTAGCTCAATTAGTACAACAGTTTATTAATGTTAATATAAATGTAAAACGTTCGAGTATTTTTTTTAACTAATTTGTCTGACAAATGAAGAAAAAGAGAGACGAAACTTCAAAAAACTTTTAAAATTATTTAATAACAAAAGACTCACTAATAAATGTGTATATTTACCACCTGTGTTCATTTGATGATAAAATTTAATAATTACCTGTTCTATTTTATCATCATCGAATAAACATGATAATGTTACATCTTGTCCAATATCAGCACGTATAATCAAATTATCGTCATTGAACGAATTATTAAACGATGATATTTTTTGAATAAAAGTGATAAAAAGCAAAAAAATAACAATTAAATTTTGTAATTGAATATGTATATGAAAGAATGACGACATTCTTTTTGATACGATAGTTATTCTAATAATATACGTTTTTAGAACAAATCGATGATAGTGCCATATTATCTATATGTAATACAAATAAAGAAAAGATATTGAGATCAATAATAATTACGTACAGAGTTCACACATCAATGTGTTGAAAATAACGAAGAAATAATTAGTTTTTTTTCTTCTTTTCTCTCTCTCTCTCTCTCTCTCTCTCTCTCTCTCTCTTTATAACGTCTTTTCTATTTCTCTATATAAGATGTTATTTCAATGATTGTCCGTTTGTTAGTGTTCGTACTTATCTATCCTATAATTATACATCGCCAAGTGTTATATCTAAATTTCTTCGCTTTTTTTTTCTTCTTTATTTCATTGTCCAAAAAAAGAACGATGCACACATAAGAAAAGAAAGAAAAAAGGTTCAACTACCTTCTTCTGTTGCTGTTTTGTTGCTTCTTTTCTCTTTCTATGAAATTGATACAGCAGCAGTAAAGAAGCAAACTTTTTTTGGCATGTATCCTAATAATATTCTCTTCGGTAGTCACGAACATAAATATTGATTTTGAAAAGAGAGAGGCAGAGAGGGAGAGGAAGAGAGAGAGACTAAGAGGTGGAGTTTTCAATGCACGTTCAGCTTCATGTACGTAGATGAACAGTTAGTCTATAAATATAATTTCTAAGACTCTGATAACCTCGAGCTAAAATTTGGATAACTCCATTTCCATAGACGACACATTTTCTAGTTGATACAAAAATTTATTCTATTCTATCTGTACTAATCTGAACGAGTGTACATAGTTTAAATTTTTTGATTGAAGAAATATATCTACAAACGTTCTATTGTTTTTGTTGTATGAGTGTATGAATTCTCTATTAAAAAGAGAAAAACTAACAAAATTTCTAACAGGTAAAATAAAAGTCAAATAGCCGGAAGGATATTGGATAGAAGTGGATCGATTTGATTTTTTTAGTCTGAAAGTGTGCCATATATACTTTAGATACTCATTAGTCTTTATTCTAATTGCTAAAAATTACTATTCATGATGAACATACACATACACACATTTGTATATCTCTATTCTAATCGATTTCTTGTCGAAAGATATTTGTCAATAAAATTTTTGTCTGTTTTTCTCTAGTCAAAACCGTAACATATGAACATTATGGAAATTTTTAGACTATAAGTTCCAAATGTATATTAATGATATTTTGTAGCGTCCGAACTATTAATTACTATCAATTAAGATAGTGACGAGTATCACTGAGAGAATGACATTATCTTTTAAGATATGCAGGACAAAGTATGAGGTCATTTTTTAAAGTCTTTTTAACATGATACTTTATAAGAGATGCTTTTGTTCTTATACGGTTGTCATTGTATAAAATGCTATATTTAATAATGATCATTCTATTATAAATCCTGTTTTTTATATTTTTTTTTTGGAAGACATATTGCACTGTGGAAATAGTGTCAAAACGTACATTGTCATACGAAAACAGCTGGTGATAATTGAATAAAAGATAGAAGACTGAATATCAATGGAAAAACTTAAATAAAAATCTGGTCGTGACAAACATTTCTTCTTCTACTATATATTTGTTTTACATTGAAAATTTGAAGTGATTGAAGATAAAACATCAAGTTTCGGTATCATTTTAGTTGCAATTTTTAAATGAAAAAAAAAAATAGTCTTTTTCTTTTTGTTAGTAGATTGTTATTACGTAAACAATTCAATCGTCTAATTAATTTAATGTCGTAATATTTTTTAACATATGATCGATGTATTTTAAATTTTCAATTCAGAACAATTTTCTTTAAAAAAAAATGTTTGTTTCATAGATGTAACATAGTCAGATAAGATTAGTCTATACTAAATGATCTATTAATAAAACAGGAAGTCAAAGCTTTGAAGATAATTGCATTCAATCAAAACAATGAGTCAACTGACCTATCACATTTGAGTTCGTTTCCTACTTTTAATGAAAAACATTCGACTATTTCATTTGAAATTATGTTATCTTCACTTTATTTTAGCTTTTTATTCTTTTTTTGTTATTTTTCTTCGGCAAAGATAAAAGTATTTTGTCAAATGTTTTCTTTTTTCATCCTGTTATGCAAACATTCTCGTAATTATAATGGTTAAATGAACACATTGATTCTTTATAGACTACTGACCATCACTTGAATAGTAAATGTTTTCATCGATTCTAGTTCACTTCTTTTCTTTCCAGTTTTCACCGGAACTAAAATAATAATAATCATAATCGATCATTCGTAAACAAAATGTGCAAGAGTAAAAATACAGCAGCCATCATCATCATCATCATCATCATTATTATATTGTTGAACAAAAGACGAACCGAAAAATATAATCTTGTAATATGAACAAAGAAAAGCAAGTAGAAGCATATGAAATTTGGGTTGTCTTGGATATAGAAACCCTCTAAAGGTGATAAATCGACACTTGCACTCATGCTGTGTGCAGAAATTAGCTATACAACATGCTAATGTGTTATTTGTATGTTACAACACTGTTGAAAAATAGACTGACGTAGAGTATAACACATTTTAAAATTTATTTTCTATGAAACAAAAAAAAGTTACTCTCTACATTGAATTTACTTTTCTCTTTTTTCCCGTGTAATAAATATTAATTCATTTTTATTTACAACTCCATAATTTTCCAGTGATCTACTGTTGTCTATTAACTTTTCACCATTCACCGTTGTTAATCAATATCATTTCCATACTAAATGTCGACTGACCTTAAATTATTGTTTCCTTCTTTATATTTCTTGCTAAATTTTTAATTAAATGAGATCTTAATTGCTCGTTTCAATTCAGGGATACTCTCTCGATTCTTTCCTAATTGGCTTTGCAGATCAAACAACATCAAAGCTGACATCAAAAGTGAGAGTAAGTATTAGAGACGAATTGTGAGTAAACGGATACGATATATCATTGATAGAATAACGTTTAGCTAATATTATTTGATTAATTATCAAAATTCATTATATAGAGATTTCTAGGATTTTTAGTAAAAAATAAAGAAAAATATAATATTAAAAAACATAAAATTAGAAAATTTTTAGAAAATAAAATTCAATTTCTAATTGAAAAATTAATTTTTTATTAAATTAACAAAAAATATTCATATATTCTGTTTCTTTTTCTTGAACATAATGAAAAAGTGATTGCATAGTGTAAATAGTGAAAAGTGAAAAATAAGAACGAAAAATAAGTAAATTTATATGTATAGTCGTGTGTTGTTAATGTGAACTATAGTTGATGATGATTATAGATCGTAATCGAAAGCTTCGGGTTTTTTGCAATAAAAAACTGAAGGTCTAAAATGAAGACGTTAGAATACCACAAAATTAAAAGATGGAAATCAGCAGCTACGAGATATTATTCGAACGCTCGAACAAGAGAATCGAAAATAAAATAAATCCAAATCCATCATAAAATCGATCTAGGGTGGGAGCACTGATAGTCCTAAAACTAAAAGGAAAAATAATTTTAGATAGTAGCAGCCAAGGACCGCCACAACAACAAATGATTTTTGCTTCTCTGACCACAAAATTCTTTTAACCTAATCTTAACGTTCAGAAAACCGCGTCAAAGCCAAACAATCTCCAATACTTTACGCTACAGTCAGCAGGACTTTCGTTCTATAACATTTTGAACCAACTCTTATAAAAGAAAACTCGGAAATCAGTAACCTTACAACAACACAGTTGATTTGTCGTCCAAAATGATAGTGGCCTGCAGGAATTAATTAAAATTTCACTAGAAGAGTTTCGTGTTATATCCATAACTGCGGAACAAGAAAATCAAGAAAGTCATTTTAGAGCCATCTATCTAGTAGAGATGTGCACGGGTACCATTTTCGTACCCGTACCCGACCCGAAATTTTTTTTTCCACCCGTACCCGATCCGACCCGAGAACTGTGTACCCGTACCCGAGCCGTACCCGACCCGTAATCGACTTATACGTAAAAGATTTCTCCTTATTGTTTTCCAGCTAAAAACTTTTGTTTTTCGGCTGAACATGTCAGATTATCATTACGTTCTCAAGTAATTCTTTTTTAAACCTTATTTTAGCCAGATTTCTGTATTTTTTCACTAAAATTTTGAGAGTTTTCCACTCGAACCTTCCGGTTTTCGGGTAAGTTAAAAAAAAATAGAACCCGTACCCGTAACTGCTCTACCCGTACCCGACCCGTGCCCGACAACTTCGTACCCGTACCCAACCTTCGGGTCGGGTCGGGTACGGGTCGGGTTGCACATCTCTACTATCTAGTTTTAAGGCTATCAAAAGCCACTAGATTTCAGTCCCGGAGCTCCTAGAAAATCTGATGTCACACCTAAACTGCTGAAAATCAAGATTTCGCTTGATTCTCATTTTCAGGAGCACAGTTTGGACTATCTACCAGGCTAAAAAAGAAACATTATGTTAACACTTTAATTTCTAAAGAACTAGACTGGTTGACCAAAGACTCTCTCAAAATACTATCTTTCGAAAGGGATTTTGGAATTCATTTTGTTTGCGAAAAGATGTGTCTCGATATCTACTTTCAGAAACTGAAAACCACAACTCTTCATCTCTTTCCGTTCAATTTTTATTCAAAAACAATCGAGTCCATTCTGTTTGGAAATGAATAGTAGATACACGGAAAAATTCACTATTTTTTCACTAGAACAAAATGTTCGAGCTAAACTTAAAATCAGTTAAAAAATTAGTTTGAAAATTTGCTGAGCCTACCTTTAAACAATTCAACTTTTGAGTCTTCTACTACCTCTACTGCTATAGAAAATAGGACGAATTTGAAAAGGACATAATAATAAAATCTACACAAAACTTTCTAACTTCTTTACACTTTTTACAACTTTTTGAGCACTTGAGAGAAATCTCACCACAACAACCGGCAGTTTAATCTGGACCACCCGTTACTCATTTTTAACTATTTCTAAAATTGCAATACTTTGAAATTTCTTAGATCTAATAATTGATTTAATCATATTGATGCGTTTCTTGTTGCATTTAGATCACCACCTATATTATTCGAAAAATTCTCTAAATCATTAATATTTAAAGAACTCTCGCTTTCTGAATGTACAGTGTTGATACTTTTTAATAATAACAATCTTCTTGTTTTCAAAGAAACGATCTTTTAGCTCAATCAACATATAGACACCTGATGGGTAGTAGATGTTGTTATGAAATCGGTCGCCATAAATAATGCTACCGCTAATTTGACTTTATAAATGTATTCTCACTTTTGACTCGTACACTTCTATAGATTGGTCAGAATAGAGGAGGAACCACGCCATTTTACAAGCGAGCAATCAGCACGTCTACTCTGTTTGAGTAGAGTCGTCGAATCCTGGTAAAAGTGTACTATAGCAGAATTTAAGATTTGATGACCAAAATTAAATGTATCCTGATTATTCTTAGTGAATCATTTTCCATCTGAAAACAACTTTCCGTAAAGAAATTAGTCAGAAGCATTTTAGGGGAATCATAGGTCGATTTTTTTTTGTCAAGAATTTTGTCGAAAATCACACTTATCACTAGATCTAGCTTTTGTGCTGATCCAGAGCATAACTTCTGAACAACGAGAAACATATTTAATGTAAAAACGGAGATTTTTTAGGAAAGCTATATAAAAGTTCGAACTTTGAGACTGTTTGGCAGTACGAAAAATTATTATACTGAATATACCTCTTCGGAAACATTTTAGCTTTAAAATTAATCCCCTATTTTTGACATGTTAACATTAAAATCAAAACTTTTTTGGAACTCAATAGCTAAAAATGTTTAAATTTAGAATCGGTCTCATTTTTGCTTTCCAACTGATTTGGTTTAATAAAAGAAATTAATTTTATGTCGAATCCCTGTGTTTTTATTGAATTTTCGTTTTTGTGTTTTACGTAGAACTGCTTTTGTTTGGAGCAAACCTTTGCACAGGAGTATGATATAGAGCTGAAAATGTACTCGACATGCTCGACATTAGTCTTGTCATGCCGAATAGTGCTGACAAATCAAAATAGCAGCAACTTTATCAGTATCTCTATTGCACATGTGCAAACTTTTGCATCTGTTATCCTTATCTTTTTTGTCTTTGTCATTCTTTCACATCACATTCTCTCTTTGTCTGGTTGTATCGCCTCCTCTAAAAAAATTGGCCATGCTCCTTCTAAACTAAAATGGTTTGCTAACGACATATTTTTATTTGTTCGAGTTTTGGCTTTTAAATCAGGGTACGGAAATCTAGACTTGAGTAGGTGGTCGATTTTTTAAATTTTAACTAGTCTGAGTCTTTTATGTTCTGTTTCAATCTATCAGCTACTGGATCGTTCATCAGACACAGCAAAATTTTCCTTAGTTCTTTCGTTTCCTAGAGATCATGGATCGTCATTTAAAAGATAAGGTGTCTGACAACAAAAATGGCCAAACGTTTTGTTTTGTCAAAATCTTACGTACAACAAAATTTATCTTCTAGCTAAATGAAGGACAAGAAGAGGAAAAGATATTAAAGATCATCGTGTTTCGATAAATATTGTCTTAATCTTGCAAGCATTTCTTTTTTAATTACATCTGGTACGAGAGCTAAAAAAAATAGAAATATATAGGAAATGGATAAACTAATAAAGAATTGAAGATAAGGGCTGTTATTACCTCTTCCTTTAGGTGTTATCTCTTGAACAAGTTCATCGACAGTAATATTTTCTAGACCTTTTTGTTTAACGATTTCTAGAACAAAAATATGGCTATGTGAATTGTTGTTATACAATACCAGGTACATGTTGCAATATGGTATGATACATACTAAGATTTTCTGAATAACGGTGATGTTTATGAGCTATTACACGGAAAAACTAACCGATTTTCAACTCAATCAGCGTTGATTTATGGAATCAATGAAGGATTTTGAAGATGGTTTTGATTATGAAAAGATACCCCAAAATCTTCTCTTTTCAATGACAGAAACCTGAACTATCTGCCACCTTTTGGTTTCGTGTTATTCAAAAGCTGATCGAATGCATTTCGTTTTTCTAGCATAAACAAGCATCTTTCGAGATGTGCTCGCATGTATACCAGACCGCAACGGTAGATATATATCTAGACTCTTCGAATCTCATCATTTCAGATGAAAGTTATAAACTTTAATAGAACGACAGTTACTCTATGTAGTCAAACTCAAATTTAGTCAAATATTTCTATTTTTTACAGAAAAAATGAGAGAAGTACGAACGCCATAAATAATCTTTTCTCATTTTGCAGGCACGCATTCTCATATGTGCGAGAGTCGAATCTGCACATAGTTTTAATTACAGATAGTATTCGACCTTGACTGTTTCTGCTGCAAATATGAGCTTTTAATTGACTTCCTAGACCGAGATATGACCAGAATTATCATCTTTGGAAGTCAGAAAAAGCGAGAAAACGAAAAGTATTGTTTGTAATGGAAAAACCCACTAGTCTTACTAAAGATACATTTTAAATTAGCAGTTTCAAAAAGATTGATGATTCACTTTATAGATGCATTAATAGACAATATCGTTTATCGAAGGTGATTACATTCAATCAAGAAAGAAAAATGCGAAAAAACTCAAAATTTTTTAGCGAATTTTAAGGCTTTTACGAAAAATGATATAACTCTGGTCAAGAATATTCCGAGACAATATTGCCCGTATCTATGCTAAAATTTTGAACCAAAAACTTAAACATCGATTTAATAATGTAGATTTTACTTTCGTGCAATGGCTCTTGTCTAGTTCAAAATAATTTGCACCAATATTCTAAAATATTTTTTCATTTGGAATAATGTCTGCTATATATTGACATATACCTTTACAATATGATTTCATTTGATCTCTCCAACCGTATTCAATTAATCTTTGTCGTAAAATTTGTTTCATTCTAAAATCGAAGAAGTAAAGAAATAAACAGAGTAAATGATATATTTTTTTCTACATAATACATACTGTTCACGTTCTCCGCTTTCAATTAGTTTTGTATTTAATGTAGCACGAATTTGAGCATTACGTTCAGTCATTCCGTTTTTAGTAAGAAATATATCTAAAATTGAATTAATAGTTGTAAAATAGCTGTCTACTAGTCACAGAAGAGAGAAAATTTATCCTCATTGATATTTGTTGCATCTCTGTTTATTAGTAAACGGTCTTATTGCAAAATATAAAGGAATAAGAAAAACAAAAAATCGTATATACTAATACTAAAACATATGATTAATATTTAACAATTGTGATGAATAATGTGGTACAAATGAGAGAGATACAAAAATTAAGTAAAACTCTCGATTTAATAGAATGGCAGACGTTTCCACGTATATACATTGGAAAAAAAATGATCGGATATTCCAGAAGTTTGATTTCCAATCATATCGTTTATCCTGGAAAAACAAAAACAAACAAATTTTTGTCTATTTAAAAACGTAAGCACATAGATACTACTACCAATAATGAAAAAAGTTATTTACTATGAATGAGAAGAGTCGAGTCAATTCATATCGATATATGACTACGGTTTAGTAAAATAATTTTTTTTTTCTATACGTACATATTTCATCATAACAGTAGTAGATTTCAATGCATTTGGTTCTGTTCGCCATTCATAAGCTCTTTTATAACGATTTATATTAAACATTCGAATCCATCATTCCTCATTCTGTAATTTATAACATAACAACAATAAAATGTCTTTAAAGATAGATGGACAAAAATTACTATTTTCTTCTTCTTTCTACTTACAACGCGTGATGCTATTCTACTTTCAAATCATTTGTTATTCTCCAATATTTAAATTTACCTTCGATACTAAAGTCCAATTGTTCAATGTCAAAGACAACCTAAAACCCATACAGAAAGTGACAAATTAAAATCAATATAATGTCTTCTTTTTCTTATTTACTTACATTATGGAGTTTGTCTTCAGTATATTGTAATATGTGACAGAATGTACTAGACAAAAAAAGGTAAAGATCGGGCTTATTTTTGTTTAACAATATAATATAGTAGAAAAACAGTTTATCTCGTATGTGGTAAAAATTCATCTTTCATTATTTGATCCATTGTTCGAAAAAATTCCAATGAATACACTTTACTTTTCTTTCGATAATCCTAAACATAAAAAAATGAAAGCTACATTATATTTTTACAAAAGCCCATAAAAGATAATGAAAGTAACCACATTAAGTCAGCATGATGTTAAGAAGGTCGATAAACAAAATACTCTACTTTTTCTTCTCGTTGCATTCGATCCCATATTTCTTCTAGTGTTCATCAAAATAAATAATCAATTATGGCATCTTCAAATGATGATTCAATGTTGCTTTGTATTCCATGAGAAAATGATGACCTATAAATAACAACAAAAACTAACTAGTGACGTGTAAATAAGAGTTTCTTACGATGAATGTAATCCGTCTTCATTTCACCACTTTACGATAACTTGCTTGTGTGTTGCATACTTACAATCGTCGTTTAGAAAATTATGTTGTCGTAACGCTTGCATTATCGGATAGAATGATCAGTATGATCGATCAATAATAATTTCTCCACCTAGAATTTATTAAAAATGAAGAATAATTTTAAAATACAGTTTGATTTTAAGGGATGGTTCTAAGGAAAATTAATTCACTTATCATTACGCCATTTTACAAGCGAGCAATCACTGTGTTTGAAGTGTACTGTAGTAGAATTTAGAATTTGATGATTTAGAATTGACTTCGGAGCGGCCCGTGCAAGCTGGACTGAATACATTCTACATTCTACGGGTCTGCTCGTGGGCTAGCCCATAGAATCGGGATTAGTATGGAAACATAGATGATATTAAAAGCCCTGGCTTCGGTAATATATCTGTAGATGTAAGCTTGTTGAAACATAAAATCCATTGATTTCTTTGTATTTAGAAGTTTAGTTTGTCCAGTTATTTGTTAGATAGAGAGGTGTTAGTTACTGTTTTATTACTGAGTATTCCGACGTCTATTTATTCAACCCTAAAAAACAGAAACTCTAGTCAGTAGCTATAGTAGTATCTAGAATGGATGCTCAACGGACAGACAATTCCGTCAGCGACATTTTTTCAAGAAAAGATAGTGTCGTTTTTCCACATTTAATGTGAGTGTTGCCTTTCGATATTGTCTTGTAATTTTATCGACTTTTTGGGAAAAAGGCTCGGGTCGCATGGGAACCATCGAGTTGTAGTCTGGTCCCAGTCTAGCCCGTAGACTCCCGTGCATTTGTGCGGTCCCTAACGATCTCTGGTATTAGTATAGCGATTTTTGAAACTGAATAGGATAGTATACATGGCTACTAGTAAGGATCATTCCCAGTCTACAAATTACCATAAAAAGTACAATCAACTCTGCTGCTCTTAAAACATGATCACAAACACATTTCATTCTAGCGTAATATAGTTTCTTATATTTTCCAAAAATGAAACGCCGACCAAATGTGCAAGAAACCAAATTACTCTGAAATTACAAGCTTGACTTTGAGACTCTCAACGGCTTTTTGCTGCCAGTCTGAGACTGGCAATTACCATTTTATAAAAAAATTCTATCTAAGACCTCTAGTTAATGCATTAATATACCTGTACTATACATATGTGTCAAACCGTATCTTAATTGATACGTTAAAGTTTGTAGCAGAGGTCTCACTAATCAAATAGTTGCACTATGACTTGGATCTAAATGCCATTCTTCTGTTATCGGATAACGGTCGTGATGCATACAATAATCGTTAAAAAAATGTCTCTAATTTGTGTTGTTTTCTTCATTCATATGATGCATACGATCTAAATCCGGCAGTGGAATACGGAGGAAGCCAACATAATTAGCTAAATCTTTGGTGAATTTTGATCGATGAACACCAAAATTCGATTCAACGTCGAAAATAGTGTATTATTATGAATGTTGGCGATAGTATGATGTTGAAATATTTTAGTAATAATTTTTTTTATATAATCAAATTGAAAAGGAACTTCTAGAGGTTCTTCTTTATATCATATAAAGAAGAACCTCTAGAAGTTATTTTTCATGAAGTTCATGGAACATGAAGCAGTCTAAGTTTTAAAAACAAAACAAAATAAAAGTTTTCTTGACGGATAATGGACGCAACATGACCGTTTCCTTATGCGGAATTGAATACTCGTTCAAAATCGACTAAATAAATCAAAACAGAATCTAGTTCGAATATGTACAAGCTCAAAAGGGTCAGCATAATTTACTGAGATTTTTGCGTCGGTGAAAATAGCATGAAACTGTCAAAAGTAAAAGACTTTTCTAGTCTTTAACGCTAGAACGATTGTGTACTGAATTATCGTCGAACAACTGCTGTTACAAAATTAACATTCGTTTCACACAGAAACTGAATAGATTCGTTTACTGATCAATTTTTCTTCTATATCCTTGCAAATACTTGTCTTCATTAATTGAAGTGGTATTCTGGGACCTGTTTCTCAAAAAAACTTAAGTTTTACTTAAGTGAAAAATTTCACTTAAGTAAAATGTTTTACTTAAGTGAGTTTCTCAAAAACATTTAAGTATAATTTCCTGTTTACTTAAGTGAAATTATTCACTTAAGTAAAACTTAGGTTTTTTCGAGAAACAGGCCGCACTTAAATTGTTTTGAGAAACAGGCCCCCGAAATGACAACTTAAATGAACTAATAACCAAATACTTAGCGTGCATAGCTAAGCATGCGAATTGAGACATTCCATTTATGAAACTTTTTATAAAACCTACAATATTCACAATAGTAGTGCCGGAAATTAAAATCGTAGTGTTATGATTTAGCTATGACAATAAATCAATTGGTTTTCCATAGTTAGAAAGGAGAAGCATAATAGGATGGCGACTCTGAAGTTTAAAACTTTCGTCGACTCGTTTTTATTCGGTCAATTTTCAACAGTAACACAGGAAAAATTCAGTTTATTGGTCTAAAAAATAAAGACGGGAACTGATTATGACATGAACAGTGCTAAAAAATGTTATCTTCAGTCAACGGTGGCGCCTTGTTTTTCTAGAAGTACTTTCTTTTTTAGATGTTTGTTGCTGATTGCTATATTGACATTATCATATGTTGCATTCTCTGAGCTATTGGTTACATTTTCTTCCGAATTCAGTTCGTCAGTATTGACATAAAGATATTTTAGTTTCCTCTACATTTGAAGGATTTTATGCTCGAATGCGTGGAGAGATAACTAAAAGAAAAGAAAGAGAAATGCAGAGAGAAGGGAGGTAATTTACGTTTTGATTATAGACTCAAGCACAAGTTTATTTAGTTGTTGTATATCTGTTTCTAATAAACAGAACAGTGATTAAAAATTTTTATTCGAAAGTTCTGTCTCCTTCTCCTTCTAATGATTGCAATGATTCATGCGAAGTCACAATAAGAAGTCATTATTCGATGATTATGTGCTCGTTATACACATTGCAGCAGCAGTTTTCTCTTTCAAATAGAAAAAAAAGCCCACACCAATGAGAAAGGTAGATTCCCAAAAGTGACACATTTATTTGCATGTGACACTTTTATTTTCTCTTTTTTTTTTATTTCTCTCGCTTACTACATAGCTACTTTATTTACAGATTATTGTTAGTAACTATCTAAAAGCAAAAGCAAGGAATCATATTTTTCTCACTTATAAACACACATAAAAATGGCTAGTGGACATGCCACAGCATCACCACCAAGTTTCTATTGTTATAAATGTGATCAACATATTGTACCTATTGCGGTAATGCTCTGAAAAATGTCAGTAAAATAGTATTCAAAGAATTTATATTTTCTCGTTTAGAATTCGAGATGTCCCAACTGTAATGACGGATTTATTGAAGAAGTTCCAGCTGTCCAACACGTGTATGTGTTTTTTGACATTCTGTAGCTTGCTACTTTTCTAATCATCTTTTGTTTTCGATATTTATTTAGACCAGGAAGGCCTAGACATATGGGAAGAACAGTAAGTATATGAATTATAGTGTTCATTTTTCATCTCAAATTGTTATTATGCAAAAGAGATAACCTGAAAGAGATATGCGTGATTCGGAGCAAGTTGAAACTGATCGATCGATTGATTCTGTTTGTTGGTTACTAGTGGCCAGCAGAACCGGTTGATCATTTTCAATGCGACTCGGAGTTTTGCTAAAATCAATTGTCGTATATACCGGTTTTCAACTCATCTCTTGAACGAAATTCGAAATATGTTAACCTAGTCTGTTTTTTTCTTCGAACATGATAGCTCAACAAAATCCGAAAAGTGATTTGAGCAGTTGAAAGAGTATCGAACCAAAAGGCGTGTTTATTAAGAACTTCATCGAAATTGCTGAACACTGAGTCTCCTAGAAAATTAACTTCCTGAAACTAATTAACCTGCATTCGATTAAAAGCTTTTTTTGCAAACAGCTGGGTCGTATGGAGTGATTTTGGGGAAAATGAGGTATCTCCGAACTCTCCACCACATTTTTTCATTAAATTGTATTTAGTTTATGAATAGGCATGCACCAAGATCGACATATCTCGAAAATATTGAACCGATATTCTTAAAGATCGAAATATCGAACAAAAATTATCTCGATCATTCAAGATATCTTTTTATTAAGAAAATCGATGATGAAAGTTATTGACGTCCGATATTATCGATCAATGATAATATCAGTTTTTTATTTTGTAAATCTATCTATTTACAGACTATTAGGTATGAGTCACTAAGCAGTAACGATATTACTAGTGACTAGATACACTGGTTATTGTCTTCAAATACTATTACTTTGTGATAATTTAGAAAATGTTTCAGAAATAGTAGTTAGAACAGTTTCTTTCAATTCTTAATAGTTGTTAAAGAAAGGAGTTTTTCTTGGTAGATCTCGTTTTATTTGTAACTTATGATGTAAATACAGCTTAATGAAAAAATGTGATGGAGAGTTCGGAGATATCTCATTTTTCCCAAAATCACTCCATACGACCCAGCTGTTTGCAAAAAAGCTTTTAATCGAATGCAGGTTAATTAGTCTCAGGAAGTTAATTTTCTAGGAGACTCAGTGTTCAGCAATTTCGATGAAGTTCTTAATAAACACGCCTTTTGGTTCGATACTCTTTCAACTGCTCAAATCACTTTTCGGATTTTGTTGAGCTATCATGTTGAGGAAAAAAATCATAAAGAAAGCCGATTGAATAATTCTGGATAATTCAGAAAGTTCCAGTCGGTGACTGGAGTATATATAAGATGGCGAGATTTTTAAATTGTTTCCATATTATTTATTCCATATATTTTGGTTTTTAGCCACTTGGACTTAGTCAAACAATCTTTGTCGGTGGAATGCCTTCTGAAGGTGCAGGAAACGGATTTGAACAAATGCTTCAAACATTCATTCATCAAATAACTGGAGGATCGGCCGAAAATATGCCATTGTATGTATCACATTTTTGTTTAATTGTTTTTTTACCCAAAAGGAAAGGAAGAACATCTGCTTTTTACAAATATTTATTGTGTTGCTTGTAGTCAGCAGAAGTATTTGAGGAAACTTCTTAACTTGAAATAAACTTCTCCACATGCGTTCAATATTTTATAAAGACAAGGAAATCATCGTTCCTATACTTTTTTTTAAGCAGAAATATCATTATGCAACCGGGTGGTGGCCTATCAAATCATCAAAATCTTGATACATTCCTTACGCAAGTAATAGAAAATTATAGCCATACTCTTGCACAGGTAATATTTTGTGCTTCTCTTATAGTTTTTAAATCAATTTGAAAATTCTGGTCCTCCACCTGCAACAGAAAATCGCATTAATACTATTCCAACAGTGAAAATAACAGCTGAACAAGCACGTAAGTATTCTAGTAACATCACTGATACTTAAGACTATCCCACAGATTTTATATTTTATTCAAGGTGATAATCTACAGTGTGCAATATGTATGGATGAATTTAAACAAGGCGAAGAAGCAAAACGTTTAAATTGTACCCATCATTTTCATGAACCATGCATATCACGTTGGTTAAGACTCGTAAGTCTATAGTATAGTGTTTTTATCAGAATAATTCTTCTAGATAATCTAAAAATCGGTGAAATTTCTACTGTCAATTAGATAGATAGAAATTTTGTTTTAAATATAAATCGTCCATTTATATTTTCTCGAGAAATTTTTCTTCAAAATTGTGTCTACATTAACAAAAATTAAAATCATATTTATTTTTTTTTTCTCTGTTAAAGCATGGTACATGTCCTACATGTCGAGTTACATTAGATGGTCAAAATACTAGTAATCATGAATATTTTCAACAACAACCACAATATTCTCCAACAAATAATTCATCAAATCAGAATAATCGGAGAGGTAATGGAGGTGGAGCAGCAGGTGGTGGAAACAGTTCATCAAATGGACCATCTTTTCCTGGTAGTCAAGGAGGATATAATCATAATATAATGGAATTTGATTAAAAAGAAAAATATTCAACAATTAGAAAAAAATATATATATTCTTATTTATATAAATTATAAAAATGTGACTGTACACGTGCATGCACACATATTTTTTACTTGTTGTTGTTATTGTCTTTTGTCTTTTTCTTTTACTCAAAAAACTCTAAATGAAATTTCGTTACTTTTTTTCCTCTTTCTACCATAGTGAGTGTACATTAGAATAAAGCAAAAAATGGGTATATGCATACTGGCACATTATTCAAACATTTTTTAGTTTGAATGTAGTATTTTCATATACAGAATTGTGTATATGTTCTTTTTCTTATAAATGGATTATGGATTAAAAAATGAAATGAAAATTTTCTTATTAATAAGAAAAAAAAAAATTCCCTCTCATTTTCATTTCATTTTTTAAATCATAATCTATGACTAGAATACGTTAATTAGACGTAATTAGATCGTTTAATATTTTCAAATGAATCGTTCTTAAAACGAGCATTTTTGTCAAAAAGATCATGTTGATCTATAAGATGGATTTACTAAATTGCATATTTTGACAGTTAATATGCCGAGTGTTTGCGCCTTCTAACTCAGATTATCGAATATGTATAATTAGGTAAGAATTCTATGATGACGAAATATCTGATACATATAAATTGTTTTCTGTACCAAAAACGTGTTTCGTCACAAAAGCTGTAACATAGATTTCATATATAATTTTAGTTATAACTTTTTTACCGATTAAATTCTTCACGTTTGAATTACAACGTCTTGTTTGTTCTTGTTTTTTTAAATTTCAATGCTATAAATATCTTAGAAATCATTCTAATGACTTCTTTAATTTTTCTTTTTTGATTGTAAACGCTTTCTTATTTTCATGATGATATAAACAGCTTTTCCTTTTTGGTTTTGCGGTAGTGCGCGTTTATGTGTAAGCTTTTTTCTGCTATTGTATGAGAAAAAAAATTAATAATGACAAAATGGGTACTAGAACAATTTTTCTTCGTTGTTTTCATCTTAGATACGTGGCCTCGTCAAATTTGTTTAACAGAAACTTTCTTAGTACTTTTTCGACAGTGTACTTTTAGTCTTATTGAACAATTCGTCACATATCGAATTTTTGGTAAAAAAAACTAAAATATTAAATCCGAAAAAGGCGATTGCCTTCTCACACGCACTTGACAGAAGACTCCCAAGTGGTAAAACTTTCTGAAGTATTTTCAGCAAAAAAACGGTATTAGACAAATTGTTTGTCTCTACGACAAAGGTTAATAGTATGCAGACAGAGTACTAAAAATTCATCTGTTAAGTGAGTTTTGCAAAAAGACGAATTGTCTGGTCACCGATAAATTTCGAAACAGAGGTTCTTGTTATTTTCTCCTTTTTCAGTTTTTGTTTTGCTTTTATTTTCTATTTAATTTGTGGAAATAAACTAAAACTAAGAAACATCATTCGTCTTTTTTTTTTGTTAAAACTGTTCTTCTTCCATTATATAACAGGCATATTAGATGAGAAAATTGATCTAGGCTAATTTCTACACACGCTGATCAAACTTCATGAAACCTGGTGCATAAGGATTTGAAAGGATGCCCTTTCTTTTGGCTCACTTAGTTTTTTTCAAGATGCTTAGAAGTAGGGTTTCTAGAAAATCATGATTTTTTAGGTATCAATGTGCAAAAAATATTTTTTCCAAAAACACTGTCGGTAGTTGAAAGAATTTTGAGACGACTATCGTATTCAAAATGAACGGAGACTACATTTTAAAAGAAACTCGATTCTTCAGTACAAAGTTTAAATTTTTAAACTAAACTTTAATTTTTAAAATTTTAAATATTTTTAAAAGTTTAATAACTCGAC
>CAJNOQ010003405.1:0-20353 GCA_905250885.1 Didymodactylos carnosus | reverse complement strand
TCTTTTCAGTAGAACATAGCAGTTAAAAACACACAGTTATAAACAAAGCTAGTGCTGTTACTCTTATTTTATTTACTTTATTTTATTTTATTTTGTTTCTTTTTTATTCTTCTTTACTATCTGTTTTCGTACACTACACTAGTTTTTACCTTTTATTTATTTATCTATTTATTTATTTATTTATTCTTTTTTTTCTATTTATAGATTCTTTTGTTGTTGTTCGGCTCGAGTCATTGTTTTATAGGTCGGTGACCTTTGATGACTCTCACTTTTCGTGAATAATAATTCATTCATTCATTCATTCATAGGATAAGCTGATGCTTTTTTTTTCAAAAAGAACTTTTCTTACAGGTCCATAGGAACTTAAATGGAATGATACATTTCTAATTTGCGTTTTCTTTCAGCTGCTACATCATTGTTTTTTGCCACGAACGATTATACGAAGCATTTCTTTTGTCAGTTTTTTATATTAGCCACCGCATTTTTCTTTCAGGTCGTCAAATTTGTACGTGACTCCATGAAACATCGCCGTATTTCTATTCTTTTAGATAGAATGGCTCCCAGCACTATTGAGGATGTTTGTATCCATGCTCGTTATGGACAATCAGCTAAAATTCGAAAAGCTATAAAGCAAGGTGATACAACGCATTTCGACTTTTAGTGGAAGTCAACAAGCTAACTATAACTGTTTTCTTTCTTGTTCAGGCATTGATATAAACACACTTAATATATTCGGCGAATCGCCTCTTGCTTGTGCATTACTCCATAAACAAATGATATGTGTTGAATTTTTGTTGGCTAATGGTGCTGACCCAAATTTGTACGACATATTCAGAGTTTTTCTTAATTCTATTTTCGAGTATTTAGCTGAGTTTTACATGATAATCAGTTTGAAAAATGTTTCTATAAAATCATTCGTTTTTTTTTAGACGTTTAGCTGGGGGTTATACAGCCGTGCACATTGCCTGTCGATTAGGAAAGTTGTCGGTTTTAAAACTTTTAATACAAAAACAAGGTGATCTATTTCTTCGAGATGATGCCGGTTTGACTCCAATGTAAGTATCGAGTATTCGATTGTTAGTCTTTCTGATATTTATTATCTAAGTAGTTATTGGGCATATTCACAATATTCCATAAATCGTCGACAAAAAACATTAGCCTATATAGATTACTTATATCCCTCAGCATTAAACGAACTATATATTGATAGACCTTTGGTTAAACAAATAAGGTAGGATTTCTCCTGCGTTAGTAAAACTAATTTTATGAATATATTTTCGGCTAGTGTAGAACGCCCGTTGTTAAAACAGACGTATATGATCGTCCAAGCATCGATGTAACTCGTCGATTCGATGTACCAACATCGCCTAAAAGTGCTCGTTCTCCACCGTTAACAAATGTTTCGAGTGATCTTACTTGTATCTATCCATGTGATATATCAGATTTGACTCCCGTTCAAGGATCAATTCATTATCGTGTTAGTCAATATTGTCATGTTCGTGTTATGCTATTAAACTATCAAAAAGTAACGTGTAAATGTATCGATGAACAATTAAGACGAGTTACCCGATATTCATCGTCGTATAATGATTTATTACGCAATGAACTTGAAAATATTCGTCGGGTACAAAATTTTGACAATATAATTAAATGTGTGTCTGTTCTTTATAATGAGCGAATACCATCCATTATTGATTACTTAATATTCGAACCAATTTATCGTGAGTCATTATATTGTGTTTTACATAAACAACATAAATATCCAAAAGTACGAACAATCTCAGAGATTTTACATGCAATACTGAGTGCTGTTCAGTATTTACATGATGAAAGAATTTTACATTTGAATATAACGTCACATGCAGTCTATTTTACAAGATATAAACAAGTCAAATTGGGAAATTTTGAATATGCTGTAACTTGGTAAGTGATAGAATGCGATAATATATTTCAAAATTGTTTCCTTTTTGTCTTTTTTTAAGGATATCTAATCCACTTAATCAAGAATTACGTGATATACATGATGCTCTTGCACCCAATTTCTATTATGAGTGGTTAGCACCGGAATTATTTGGAAATACCTACGATAATATTCGTCCAACAAATAAATGTGATATTTATTCAATCGGTGTTCTACTATGGGAATTAGTTCAACGGAAATTACCATTCAAAGGTTATTCAAAAGAGCAGTTATGTGATTTTTATCGTAACGAATATCAGGAAGGTGATCCTTCATTGACACTACCAACAAATAAATATGCTGTACCAGCTGTTTTTTATAAATTTTTACAATCAACATTGTGTTTGAGTCCATCAAAACGTTCGGACATCGATGATTTAGTGAAATTATGTAATGATTGGCCACTGGCAGTAAGTCTGTGTTTATCTTATCAAGTCTGTCGGCTCTTTACGTACCGGATCTTTAAAAAATGTGTCAAAGATGGGAGAACCACTCATATTATTTAAAATTCTCGAATATCGGAGAAGAATCTAGAAGAAAGTATTCTTTTAAAATATTATTCGTATAATTATGTATGTGTTTTTCTTTTTCAGATGAGATATAAATCTGTTTCGTTGGATCCTTTACAGAAACGATCGACTTCCAATAGTGCACGTGTGACATCAGTTATTCCCACACAATCATCACAGAGTGTTCTAAATCTTTTGCGAGATCCACACAGAAGCTTAAACCCGTTACAACATGTTGTAACGAACCAACAACAGCAAATAAATTTCGATACTTTATGTGAATCACAAAAACGGTTAATTCTTGGGGATAATGAAGACGAAGATGAGAATGTTATTGAAGACGATGTTGAAGTATATGTTAAATCCTACGGTCGACCAGTTGCTAAAACAACGCCTTATTCACGATATTTAACTAATTATAAATTAGATAGTCCACAAGCGTTTCCTGATACAGCTGTTGATCAAAAACGTCTTATTGAAGAAGGAAATGAAACGAACTCATTTATACCAGATAATAATTTTAGTAATCAAACAAATTTTACGAGTGATAATACATATGCCGATGAAGATGAAGAGGACAATGAAAATAGTTATAGCTCATCATCTTCCGCAGACGATGATGGTGAACTTGAGACTGACGATTACATTGATCATCATCCTTATCGTCTATCTTCGACACACAGTCTGCCATATGATGACAATTTTGGGAATAAGCATAACCAAGATGATGTTGAAGCGTTTGGGCCATATAGAAGAGATTTCGGTAATGATGCGTTGAATGCGTGTGTACCTCACAGTTTAGCCTCATATAATCAACAATCAATATATAGGAGTAGTACTCCTAAACGAAAAACATAAATTGTTTATTATACGCTTTTTTCTACGATCGAAACGGAAAAAAGCGTTTTCTATCCTTTTTTGTGATAACTTTTTTTTCTCTTTGCTATTTTTATTTTATACTATTTGCTTTTTTTACCTACTATTTACGGGAAACAATGTATTTTGAACAAAAATGAATGAAAATGAACGAACTACATCAACAAAAGACATAAATTAGGAGAAACTAACATAAATCGAATGACAAGAACTTAACATTCTCTGTGATTATCTGCGAATGAAAATAATTTCTTTCTTGCATTTTTGGAATAGTGCATATACAGTAGTACTTCGGAGTATAAAGAAACACGTATGGGACTCTCTGGATCAGAAATTACCAGAGATTTACAGAAGATTTTGTATCAGCGAATAAAAAAATATTCGATTCACTACTATGTCTACATACGTAGTAGTATACCTTCAAGTTTTTTTAACTTTTCGCTGCATAATTTATCTCAATAACTAAAGAAATAAGCGCTTTTTTAACTTTGAACAGCTTGTTGTTAGACAATTCAATAAAGAAAATATAAGGTTAAAACATTTATAAAATTTATTCGTAAAAGTCTAATTTCATTCCGCGTGTGTCGCATGCTGATGAAATTCTCACTTAATTTTTACATATATTGACTAAAGAAATTGAGTTAGTCAATATTTCACTACATGAATTGAATTATTTTTTCTAATATTATTTTCTGCCAAGAAGAATAGAAGAATGAGTTGGAGAATAAAAAATGATGGTACATATTTAAGTGATTTAAAAACAAGATTGGCCGTTGAAAGTCGAAAACAATGTTCGGATATGAATAATAAATATAATTCAAAAAGATTTAAAACACAACCGAATATAAATCTACGGTATTCTTCAAAAATTCAGTTTAATCTAACAACTATCATTCCTAATATTTACATTGAAAAGGATGAAATTAAATTTTTTTACATCGGAATAAATGCATCACAAAAACAAGCTGATTCATCATCTAGCATCCGAAATTCTATTATGAATGAAAAATATTTGAGTAGTCCATATGTATATTGTGAGAAAAGAAGTTTGGTTCGAAATAAAGACGATGAGAAAGATTCAAAACGTCAAAGACAACAATTGCATATTACTGGATGTATACTGGCTTGTGGGCAAAATATATGTGGACAAATTGGCATGAAACCTAACATTATTGAACGAAAAAAACCACAACTTGTTCAATTATTCAATGAGGAAAATGAAAATATAGTACAAGTTTGTGCTGGTGCTATCCATTCATGTGCATTAACTCAAACAGGTATATTTAATTATTTAAGTTGATAAGATCTCCTTTTTTTTCCGTCGTACTAGATACAATTACAGCATCTTCTGTGACAACAGATCCTTCGCAAGCCAATCGTTTAATATTTTGTTAAATTAGTCTTGATTTTTGTTTTAATTAGGAAAAGTGTTTACATGGGGATGTAATGATGATTCTGCACTGGGACGCTTAACAATTGAAATAGAAGATGAATTTCAACCGAAACAAATAGTTTTGCCTGAAGCTATTTTGCAAATAGCTGCTGGTGACTCATTTACTTTTGCACGAGGCAACTCTGGCACAATTTATGGTTGTGGTTGTTTTCGAAGTACAGTAGGAATTCTAGGCTTATTATCTCCTAAAAATGTTGAAAAATTACCGATTATAATACCGTTCAATGAGAAAATTAAAACAATTGCATGTGCAGCAGATTTTTGTCTTTTTTTGACGAATAATGGCGAAGTATATTCGTTTGGAAACGGAGAAACTGGTCAACTTGGTCGAGATCAAAATAAATCCGAATATCTTACAAATAATATCATTGAAAATTGGTTAAGACCAAGTAAAATTCCAACATTTGAAAATAAATTTATTGAAAATATTTGGTGCGGTGGACATGGATTTTTTGTAAAAATAAAAGAGAAAAATAAAGCACCCTATATAATGGCGTGTGGAGCAAACAGTTTCACTCAACTCGGTATTGATACGAAAACACCCGTATATGAACCAATAAAAGTAGACAATTTTAGTATGATTAAAAATATTCAAAAAATAGCGTGTGGTTTACAACACACACTTATATTAGATTATGAAGGAAATGTATTTGGCGTTGGACGCGTAGATGATGGTAGATTAGGCGTTTTAAATCTCAAACATAATATATCAAAACCAGTTAATATAAAAACATTAAAAAGTATTGTTGATATCGATGCAGGTGGTAGTGTATCTTTTGCAATTGATCAGGAAGGAAACGTTTACTCATTTGGTATGGGTGATACCGCTCAAACGGGACACGGAAGCGAAGATATATTTGAGCCAAAACTTATTGAAGGCAAACAACTATATTCAAGAATTATTCATCGTGTGACAGCAGGAGCGCAACATACCCTCTTTCTGGCAACATCAAAGTAATTGAAGTCTTACTTCGTATTTGTAATCAAATCAGCATTCGAATCATGCAACAGAATTGGGAATAAAAATGTTTGAGTTCTCCAACAAACTATAGACCATAGTAACAAACAACAATTTCTATTGGCCAATTTATCACCATTATGACAGTAGGGATAACCTCTAAGATGAAATCTTAGTAACATAACTTTACAGACTATTGTTAAGGCAATATAATTGGTTGATTCAGAATAAGGTGTACTTAGAAGTAAACATTTTTTTGTTACAAAAAACTTGATTTTAAAACTTTTGTTGATGCCATTTGCGAAATGTGCACGTTAATAATAGTAATGTTTAAAATATCTGCCATTGTTCTAGTAAATATTAATAATAGTTTGTGTCCTCCAGATATTTATTAAAAAAATCGATCAGCAAGAAAATGATTGGAATTGTACTGAGATGTGTGCACGTTTGTCTGTTGCATTTTTCTTAGTAATATTTACGTTGTTATTACGTCTGATTCGTTTGTCGAATATTTTATACCATTGCGCAGATACATAGTTTGACAAAGAGTAATTCATTTCAGTAGCTCACGTAGCTTTCTGTCATAACGGAATTTAGACTGCTCAAGTCAAAATTCGTCATACATGAAATCTTGTTTAATTATATATAGAACCTATGAAACTATACGACCATATAGGTAGTAGTAGAAATGATAATCAGATAATCGGAAATAGTGTAGAAATTGTACAGATTCTATAGTCAGTTTTTTTGTACGATTTTTCGATCTAGGTTCCTCTAATACTATTAACTTTAATTTGATTTCTTATGATTCTCAGTAATCTTTTATTGCTTGTATCAACTAAAATGTGAAACTCCTTCCAACTGTTAATTCTTGAGCTCATTTTTGTAATCAGTAATTAAAATACGGTGAATGAACTCCGATAAAAAGAAAAAATCAACCGATAATCGACAGTTTTATACGGACAGCGATTATTGAAATAAACGTCGGCTCGTCTGTTGAAACAGCGGTGACCGACGGTTATTTCGATAACCAGAGTTAGAGTCGATAACGTCAGTTTTAATAAAAGTCGATGACATAGGTATGATTCTTGAGCAAAAAGATAACTATGCGTCCAACAACGGCTTTAAGATCGTAACTGTAAGCCTTATATGTTTTTAAGAACATGACGGGGGACACTAGGTATTTTTAAAGTCATAACCAGAGGCTGTAAAATTGTAAATAAAGCCCTGAATGATTTAAAGATCATTAATGCATGCCGAGAATGATTTTGAGATTATACATAGGGACTCGAAGGTTATAACTGGGCTCCACTAAGCAAACTTACGATCATAACCACTGCCATTATTTATTTAATTAAGACCATAACTACATGGGACAGGGGATAGGATAAAAAACCCTAAGGTTCTGACTATATAACTTACACTCCTCTCTCCTTCAGAAACTATTCGGTGAAGTTCCACAAACGATTAAAGATGGACAAATTTCGAGAGAAATGGGACTTTTTTTCTATTAATAGGACAAGACAATATAGGTTAATTGTCGTTACAATGTCATGAAGAATATTGAACACCCATGAGTGTATAATATATTTTTTTTTTGTCATACATAACGATTCTTCGTTTTCCTTCTTTGACTACTGTCATAAAACGTATAAATTTAACACAGATACCTTTTGGTACGCAAAAAAGAATGCGTTTTTTTTTTCTATAAAAGAGAGTACTTTTAGAGCGAGTTAGATAAATATCGAAATGTGAGACTGGCAACCCTGATACCAAAACAATTTCTTTTGCATTTTTAAAATGGTCGAAGGATAAAATTTGTCATATGTTTAAATCTAGATCTCATGTTCTTATAAATAGATGATGCTGTATTCACATCAGTATTTTGTATTCGTCTTATCTCATACATAGGGATTTTCGTTATATACGCTACGCACGGACGAGTTTCATTTGTTTATGGGTTTCTCTTCACTAAACATCCTTCATCTTGCGACAAGCTACTTATTTGTCAATACGGATTGAATTTTTTGTCCACTCATTGTGTCATTATAAATAAAAGAAGAAGGAATAGACATGTTCGAATCTGTACATACGTTTATATAGATTTGTATGTAAGGATTTTTTTTTCTTCTTTTTTTTTTTTTTTGTTTTAAATACACAAGACTAAAAAGTATTTTTTTTGTCCTAGCTTCCTTAAAAAGAACGCGACAAAAAAAAAAATTATAATACGAACGTACACGTATGAGTTACACACATTTTTCATATTAGCATTTACAATCAGAAAAGGCTGTAGTAGAAAAATTGACTGTCATGCATAGTTACCTTTCTTCGATAAGAAAAAAAACTATGCAAAGAAATCAAACGACATGGCATAGTCACTCAGGCATGCCTGAAGTACTGTTCAAAATCCAATAGTTCTCCGTATCATGAAACTTTGATTCTGATTATTCTTGGATTTAAATAATTTTTAAAAAGAATTCTATAATGCCAATATAATAAATGTGTTGCCTTGTCTATTCGAATAAATTACTCGATACAATCTAAAATTTTATCCCTTTTTGTGAGGTAGACGTTAGACAGTTATTTAAAACACTAATATTTTGACATGTATTTAATCTAATAGTTTGATTCAATAGCAGTACTCGTAATGAATTTTACAGATTGATGTAAAATAACATTTTTTTTTTCTAGCGGAAACGTCATTTATGCAGTGTGAAATCCTGTTCTGTTCTTTTCTTTGTTTTTGAAATTATTTATATTTAGTACGTAGAAAATATTTCTTTTCTATATAGGAGTAAAAGAGAAATTATTTTAATAGTTTTTTTTTATGCGAAAGAAATCTAAAGCCGCACAATTCAAAGAAGCGTGCCTCGTTTTTAGATATAAGTTAACCATTGTCTGTAAATATCTTAAAACATGCTGATTCACACATTTTAGAGTAATTAAACTGTCTCTTAAAAATATTGATTTTCTTTTTTTTCCTTTTCTAGATTAAAATTTTTGAAAAATGATTAAATCATTTAATATTTTCTTTATTGTAATATCTATTGGTCTTTCTTCTGCATTCTATTTACCGGGTTTAGCACCAAATGTATTTTGTCAAACCGAAGTACAAGATACAAAATGCAAGGTAAGGAAATACAAATAAGTATTGTTTTAGATACGATGAATATGTTTTGTTTACTTAAAGGCAAAAGTTGAAGTGTTTGTTAATCGATTAGATTCAGTTGAATCTGTTTTACCATATGAATATAGTTAGTAAGTGCACAATCGAATTCTACAGTAAAGTGTATTAATTTATTTTGATTTACTAATCTCTAAGATCTTACTATTCACTATTTCTCTGTTTATCTTTAGTTTCGGTTTTTGCAAGATAAAAGACAAACAATCATCACCAGTTGAAAATCTTGGTCAAGTGCTTTTTGGTGAACGAATCAGACCGTCACCCTATAAAGTAAACCATTTTGTTTTTCTCAGCTAAAAAATAATAAGCTAAATATTTCGGATACATATATTCGCTTAAAAATTTAAAGTCACGCTATTTCATGGATAGCACGGTTGAAATGTGTCGTGTATACATGTTATTTCTTCAATTCTTTCAGTTCAATTTCCTTGAGGATCAAGCCTGTGAAAAGGTTTGTGAACAAAAATATGATGATATACCTGGCGATCAAAAACTTTTAAAACGTTTAATGAAAGGTATAGCGTTAAATTATCAACAACATTGGATTATCGATAACATGCCAGTGACATTGTGTTACACAAATACGGATAAAAAAGAGTTTTGTTCTCGTGGCTTTCCTATTGGATGTTATGTGACAAAAAGTGGTCTATCAAAAGAGTCGTGTAATATTCTAGATGGTCAAAATGACACATATTATGTGTTCAACCATTTAGACTTCGAAATAACATATCATAGTGGACAAGGTATAGGATAAAGAGTTCAGATTTAACGGATTTTAGTATACTTTTTCTTTTATCATTATATAAGGTGAAACATGGGGTGGCAATTTTCAAGATAAAGGTGGTCGATTAATAGCGGCTAAAGTTCAAGTTAGCAGGTAAAGAAAATGATTATAATCTTGTACATATGTTACGAGAAGTTTATTTGTTTATTCTAGTTTAAATTCGGACAGTTGTGAAAAAGGTTCTGCACCAATTGCATTTCAATCGAATAAAAAAAAAGTTACAATTCCTTACACATACTCAGTCAAATTTATCGTATGATAAACTTTTTATTTGATTTTTTAATTTGATTTCGACAAACCTACTAACTTTCTACTTTCTTTTCCTTGTAGAAAAATAATGACGTCCGCTGGGCAAGTAGATGGGACTACATCTTAAAATCCTTACCACAAACAAGAATACAATGGTTTTCAATTTTAAATTCGTTAGTAATTGTCTTATTTTTAAGTGGTATGGTAGCAATGATTTTATTACGAACATTACATAAAGATATTGCACGATATAATCAAATGGTTGACGCTGTATGTTTTATTATTTTTTTTGCGAAATGTAGAATTTAATCGTATTTATAGTGGATTTTCATTTATTATTTTTAGGATGAGGCACAAGAAGAATTTGGATGGAAATTGTAAGTTGCTCTTACATTAACAACTACATATTTTTCGTGGTTATTTATATATATCAAAAATTTATTTTAGAGTTCATGGTGATGTATTTCGTCCACCGCAAAGGGGAATGTTATTGGCTGTATTAGTTGGCAATGGTGTACAAATAGCTATTATGTCATTGATTACGTTAAGTATGTGACGGCTTTTCAACAATATTCATTCACATTTGTTCATTCAAATTCTTTTTTATTTCATTTAGTATTCGCTTGTCTGGGTTTTCTCTCACCAGCCAGTCGTGGTGCACTAATGACTTGTAAGTAGAATATTTTTATTCAAATAATAGTTTTTCAACTGTCTGTCCTATATGAGTCGATGTGATTCCAATGTCTTGTCTACAACTATATTCAATTTTCTGAAATCATTTTTATATCAAACAAAATAGTTGCTAAATTTTCAAGTGATTAATTCTATAAATTTCATCGATTGAGAAGTTCCACGGTGTTGTTCCCACTTATTAGTGGTGTAGTCATGGTTTTTGTTAATGGGTAGGGTTTGCTTCACATTTTTTCAAATACGAGATATTTTCACTTGGTTTTGTCCTGTTTTTAATGTCATACTTCTTCAGTAGCAGCAGAACACCGCTACTGAAGCTATTTCACAGAATATTCCAACTATGGACGATTGTTGTACCAGTTGTCACTGAATGATCTATTCTCTTCTCAGGATGGATAAAAAGATAAACATCGTGGAGTCGGTGAGCTACCACCGAAAAGACTGACATCATCTGGGATAACCATTGTTTTCGAATTTGTTCCTTGACAATTGTTAGATTTAATTATTTTCGTAGAAACGGAAGAGAGACTTGAAAATGCTTCAGGAGTTGGAGTTTCATTTTAGACAACAATTTCGATACTAAATTCACATGTTTCACTTAGACGTTTACATTTTTGAGAGCTAAATATGAGACGAATATCTACTTGAGTTTTAACTGTCATCATTTTACTATTCTAATCAATTTCAAACTTGATTTGAGATAAGCAAGAAAGAAAAATACCTACACTATCATCTTACACATTTATTCATGAAATCTCGTCTTCTGATTCAATTAGAAGCGTCCGAAATGATTTGGGCAATGTCCGAAATAGTTATAAACGGTTTTCAACTGGAAAATGAACCAAAAAAAGTTGAGAGTTATAAATATTTATAAACTACCGTATTTCGGACTCTTCAGTGTGTGATTAATAATACTATATGCGATTACTTGATCAATCAGAAAATGTTCATTTAGCTGATAGCCACAACACGCGTAGTTGAAAGAAATTTACGACCTTTTATTAATTAGGAATGAGCGCACAGAATTGTTGCAGAAAAAAATCAGGATTTAAAAAATATTAGCGCAGAGTAATATGAATTATAAAATTTTTAGTAGGCGAGCCAGAACCAATTAGTAGATGGGCTGAGTCCACCCATTGGCTGCTTCACTACTTCTGATGAATATTTCTCTATAGTATCTCGGATTGTATGGTAATGTTTCTTTTATTTACAGGCGCTATTGTGTGTTACGTCCTGTTGGGCACGCCAGCTGGTTATACGTCTGCGAGATTGTACAAATGTAAGAATCTATTTCTTCGATATATAAATTCATATTCTTGTCCTTGTTTAGCGTTTGGTGGTGAAAATTGGAAGAAAAATGTTTTAATGACTGCTTTTTCTTGTCCTGGGTAAATATCAAACGTAGTTGCTTTTCAATTATTGAGAGTTTGAGAGTATACATAAGAGAGAATAAAATGATATTCTTCGTTCGTTTTAGTGTTATATTTGGTGTATTTTTTATTCTTAACATCGTACTCTGGTTCAACGGAAGTTCAGCAGCTATCCCGTTTACAACATTTTTAGCTTTATTAGCGTTATGGTTCTGTGTATCAACACCATTAGTATTCTTTGGAGCTTATCTTGGTTTCAAACGACCGGTATATATATATATATATCCGTTATACTTTCATAGTTAAACACAAATGTTTATTTATTCAAGGCATCCGAAAATCCGGTTCGTACAAATCAAATTCCACGTCAAGTACCAGAACAAACTCTTTATACTAAACCATTACCAGGTATATTGATGGGTGGAATATTGCCATTTGGTTGCATATTTATTCAACTATTCTTTATTCTGAACAGTATATGGTATGATATTTAATGTTAGCATAAAATATACATTCAAGTCTATTTTCTTTTTTAAGGGCTCATCAATATTATTACTTTTTTGGTTTTTTAATGGTTGTATATCTCATATTGATATTGACATGTTCTGAAACAACGATATTATTGTGTTATTTTCATTTATGCGCTGAAGTAAACGTGTAATTTTATTATTTTAGAATAAGAGTTTAACAATATTTTCTATTCTTTTTAGGATTATAATTGGTGGTGGCGTTCAATTTTAACAAGTGGATTTACTGCTGTTTACTTTTTTATATATAGCATATACTATTTTGTAACAAAATTAGAAATTAATGATGGAACATCAACGTTTCTGTATTTTGGTTATACATTAATGTTAACATTTGTTTTATTCTTATTTACAGGTATGATAATAAAGTGATTTTAATATTTAAATATTTTTCTAGGATTCATTCATTTTTCTCGTTTAAATAGAAATTCTCACAATAGATAAATTTCTACTTAGGAATATTTTATGATTTATATTCTAAAAATTTTATCATAGTAAACGTTATTTTCACCTTGACATAAAAAGAAAAAAGCACTTGTATGACAGGGAAAAGATATTATCACTATATTATGTAGTAGTTTTCACCAAATTTTTTATTATAAACTATGTTTTTTATTTTTTATTTTAGGTACAATTGGATTTCTTGCCTGTTTCTGGTTTGTTAGAACTATTTACAGTGTTGTTAAAGTTGATTAAAAATATTCTGATAAATATTTTCATACGTGGACATTTATTCTCTTAGTATTATGTTTCGTTTATCTCTTACTTTTTTATTATTTGATATTAACATTCCATATATGACATGAATTAAACAATGCAGATAATAAATTCATGCATTTTTCATCCGAACAAAAATATCGTTGTCATTATTTTCAATATTTATTACAGTATAAGCGCAATCAAACCGTTATAAAACGATGTTAATGATAAATTAGTGAATTTATATATGCTTTTGTGTCTTTCGTATTTATTTACTCTTTTATATTTGTGTTTGGTTTTTTTCTCATTTTTTTCTTTTTTAATATACGGTTTAATCAACTAATAGGGTTTGAGGTAAAGATCAAATGTTTCTCCCTTATACTATTCTCAGTGCAAAAACAGACAACGAGCGATATCTGTTTTGACAAAAAAAATTTCTTTATTCATTTTTTTTTTTTGTTTTTGTTTTTGTTCAAGTCGCATATCTTATATATACTTTTTTTCCTTTGTTATTTCACAAAATTGAATAAAAAAAAAATTAGGACGATAAATGTCATAGAAGAATCGAAAGAGAAAACGTACGTACAAGATAAATAATTTCAAAATGTAGGTGTACACATCTGACTTAAGTTTTATTTTCTATGATAAAAAGATAAAATTTAAATTTTCTGTGGGCCTTTCGTAGATGTGATAAATCCAGATATAATAATTATCAGTTTTATGTTTATTTCATTGTTTAATGAGATTTTTTCAAAAATCTGTAAAATTTCAAAATAAATAACTCATAAAAATTTATAATTTTTTTATCTGATAAATAATTATGGAAACGGAATGTATTGAAATTAGTATTTTTTCAACTATGAACATAGATAACAATTTTATCAAAGTTTTTTCTAATTGTATAGTAATGCTTAAATGTTGAATAATTATGTGGTTTCGTTTTTATTCTACGATCATATTTCAATTTATCATTTGAAATAGATTACGGTCTAGCATACATATTCGATGATGGGACTCTTGTTATCAAAAAATAAAATAAAAATGAGACACATGAGAGATACTGAATCATCTCAGAATTTATTCTTTTTTAATAATCTGTTGATAGGTCTTCTATCATCTGAAATTTGAACTAAATCTGAGTTTTTCAATCGCTTTTTTTGATTTGATTATTCTTTGAGTCTAACAAAAATTAGATTTTATTTCGTTGATTAAAATGTTAATCCTGTTAGAGAAAAGTGTTATCGGTGAGTTCGAGACGGGAAGTCTTTCATCAACATTCTAAAATTCATGAACTTAAGCATAGACTTAAGTCAACGTTGAGTTTGTTTTCCTGTATTGTTTTGTAGCATTGACTTAAGACAACTCTACAGATGTCATGCTCAACTGAAGTCTCGTATGTCGTAGAGTTACGACAAATGTAAGTCAGAACAAAGGCTTAAATCTACACTCAAGATTTTCAATAAAACATCAAGAATTGAGTCAATCTTTAGCTAAGTTTATTGTCAAGATTTAAGTACTCAATTAAGTTTAAGAGTTACTTGAAGAATATTAATGAACTCCCCATGTAAAACATCAAAAAATAGAAGCGTCGAAAGTCTGATTCATAGAGAAAACTTACGTATGTCTATAATCGACTTTCTCTGTTTACCTTTAGTTAAATTAGAATTTTTAGAGTATGTTTATCAATGTCCTCGTGAATATACAGTTTAGTTGATAGAGAATAATGCTAAGTCTGTCAATTTGTTCAGTGAGATGCGTTTTTTCTCTTGTTGTCACATCTGTTTTTTGTTTACCATAGATATGAAAAGTTGTCAATAGATTTTGGTTTAAATTTGAAACCTGTCCAAAAAAATTGTACCCAGTAACATTGGTAATTATATACCGAAGTATGACAAAATGCCGAAAGAGAAGCATAGGTGATAATTTTTAAATTTGAGTCTATTTTTAGTAATAAAAATATTTCAAGTATTAATTTGTCTTCTGGTATATAATATAATAATTTACCTATAATGATACGATAAATATTTGTCTATAAATTTAACCAATCTAGGTCAAAGATAATATTTTTCGAACTGAAGTTCTGACTTAGAAGTTTGTTATAAATTAAAATTTTTACATTATTTAAATAACATGAGATGAACTAGTGAAAAAAAAATTGTCTATATTATTCTCATCTCAAATGATGCATGAAATGGGACGTATGTATTTTGAGAAGAAATAAAAGAGAGTAAAAAATGTTCATTTTTCGTATCATCAAGAGAGACTGACTATACGCGAACGTTCACTACCACATCATATTTTAGATATTACACGTATGTACAAAGATTTTTTTTTTAACTCAAACGTTATTCTTCGTTTTTTCATCTAGAATTAAATGTCATCTATTCGTACTATGTAATAAAACGTCTGCAAGTCAACTTGTGTATGATTTTTTATTGAGCTGTATGTTGTTCATAATAAAAGAAACCGACATACAAGTGCGTTGTATATGTGAGTTGAAAACTATTCAAAACATTTCAGTACTAGAATCTCACAGATATCTCAGATGACTGTCTAAAACTGGAAGAAAATTACGTCTTGTGTATGTATGAAATTAAATGGAATAGAATCAACAAAGTCAATCAATCTCTTAATCATCTTGATTCTATTTTGTCTGTCTGTATGCTATCAAGTAAGCCATGTAGTGGTCAATGACGTATTCAGGATTTTTCCAAGTGTGAGAATCTACATTTTTGTTTCTTTAGTAGTTTTTAGGAAAATCTTTTTACTTTTCTTTTTCCGTAGTTCGGATCTAGGTACGATCATTCTTTCTGCTAGAATTTTCTCAGAGCATATGCCGGATGCATCTCTATCATAGAAATGATTGATAACACACTAAATAAATGCATAAAATTTTAGCTACATTGAAAATGCTCAAAATGACATTTTTAAATTCTGTTTAGGTTTACTTCATTTTTCGAATCCTAGATAATCGTCTGTACATTTTATCTGTAGCTCTCTTTTCATCTTTACCACGAAATTTTTGTTTTTATTTCCTCAATAACTTTTTATTGTACTTTTATGCCGTTCTTTTATTCTTTTCATTTTTTTGAATGATAATATTATTATATTTTTACTTACATCGCAGTAAAGTAGTAGTCTACAAAAAAAATGAGAAAGACTAACATTCTCTAACATATCATTCAATCAGAAGTTATTTATTTTTTTCTCAAGGAAAATACGAAAGAAAAAATTAAAAAGTGTAATGGATGAAATAAGAGTATATGGAATCAATGAAGGTTGTAATACAGAAGCATCACACATGTATAAAACTATCTTTTACTCTTCTCCACTACTCTGTTCTTATCCTTTGACTCTTAAAAAGAACTTTTTATAAGAGCTAGTATGGAATACTTTGGAAGATTATAGCCTACACTCGACCCTGTGCAGGATACGTCGCTGTTAGGGATGAGAACGTTTAACTTTCAGTGGTTCCAGTGTAGACACTTGCTTGTCCAAAAGGTAAATCAAAAGAAGAAGATTATAGTCTGATGGATGTACTCTTCAACTGATTCATGGTTGATGTTGTAATTTGTGAGATAATGATTCATTTTCCACTTTGGAGCCTGCATGTGGCATTAGTAAGTTCGTTTTCATAAAAAAGATGATCATACATATAGAACAAGTTTTCCTGTTTTGGCGAATATTAAATAACACACAACTTTCTGTCCCGTTTACTATGACTAAAATAATTTAAGAGACTAAATTCTTTGCTTTTCTATATATGTTTGTTTTAGATTAAAAGATGATTAATACCATTTCAACAGCAACAAGTCTTTGTTCTAAATCTGACCAATTAACTCCTAGTCCCAACGATATTCTGTTACAATCTGAATTAGCTCCATTTAATACAAACTTTATTGATGAAAAATTTCTTCAAAAACTTAATCCACTGTCGTTGACATCACCCCAAATCTTAACTGATCTTCATCTTCCTTTAGCATCATGTGATCAGCAGCAACATTTGCGGTTGAAACATTTATTTCGCACGACAACTCTCCATTTATCACACTTGAAACGTTCATCATTGTGGTATAATTTGATAACATCGAGTGTAGGTAAGTTTAATGTCAAAATTGAACTAGATTCACTTTTAAATTGAAAATGAAATGTTCTCTTTTTTTACGTTTAGATAAGCCAGCTCGTTCTAGAAATTCCGTTGAACACTACAAAGAAGATGTTCGAAATATGTTTGGACGTGATAACCAAATTAACGTTAATTTTCCATCGTTTGTCGATAATAAATATGATCAATATTATCATTTAAATCAGAATGGACGTGACGCAGTTAAACACATTTTAAGTGTATTTGCATATCATAAACCGGACATTACATTGTCACCACTTTTATATTCTATAACATCTTTATTATTACATTATATGACAGAAATACATGTCTACGAAGTACTGTACATATTGACATCGAGTGAAAATTTTAAATTTATCACTCAAACAGAAATTCAATGGAATTCATTATGTCAACTATTCAAACAAATGTTACGTAAACATTCAAAATCAACACATGAACTAATAATAAAACATGGTCATTCACATCTGTTTGATAACTGGTTATTATTCATTTATAAATTACCATTTTTGTATGCTGTTCATATTTTCGATTGTTTATTAATAGAAGGCATAAAAGTTTGGATACGTATTGGTCTAGCACTATTTGATTTATTTCTCAAATGTAATATAAATAATAACAATGGCAATCAAGAACAACCACAACCAAATAATAGAAAACGAAAGAGTAGTTTACGTCAAACATTTCATCGACAAGTAAATAAACAACGTCCAAAATCGATTGGGAATGATTATTATGAATTATTTAATCAATTTATTCGAAATATAAATATACCAGCAGATAAATTATTTAAATATGCATTTTCAATAAGAAATTTAAAACGAAAAGATATTTTAAGAATATTAGATGTAGGTTGTTTTTACAAAAAAATCTTATAATAATTAATAAATTTTCCTTTTCTTTTCTTGTTAGACTGAAGAACAACGTTTACGTGCTGAACGTAAAAAAGTTTCTACACGTGCAAATGGTTATGGTGGACAGCAAGATGATGGAATTTCAAACAATCCGTCACTTGAATCACTACGTACGGCAATAAACTCGGCAACATCAATTAAACGTAGTGAATCTCATTTACAACAAGCAAATTCTATTATGTTTTCATCTCATACTCGTTCATTACCGATTATGATTCGAGAAATTGATACGTCCATATTATCTCATGCTCAAATCGCGTTTCTATGGTCATTATTACCAAAACGTTTATCAGTATTTCAACCAGAATTAGTATATACATCTCGTATTCATGGTCATCGGCTATTAACACTCTATGATCATGTTGAATATTATGAACATTGTATAATTATTATTAAAAATCAATTAATGGAAATATTTGGTGCATTTTGTTCAGGATCATGGGCACAACGTTATCAACATCGTAATCAATATTTTGGTAACGGTGAAACATTTTTATTTACATTTGTACCACAAAATTATGTTTATAAATGGGTAGGATTAGAACATAGAGCAAAATTAACGGAAGAGTATTTTTTATGTGGTGATAATGAACGTTTAATGATTGGTGGTAGTTCAAATCCCTTAAATATTGGCTTATCAATTGATCAAGATTTATTCACCGGTTCAACAAAACAATGTGATACATTTTTAAATCAACCATTATCGAGTTTAGAAAAGTTTGAAATTCTTGATATTGAAGTGATTGGTTTTAAATGACCGCCACTATTTTTTCATTTGTCTTTAAAATAAAATGATGATGAATCATTGTTTCATCGTCTTACTGTGAACGATTTATATATTTTACACTGTTTTTGTACTTGTACATTTACCTTCTGAACATATCATATGTCTTTGCCCCTTTTTTATACTTATTTTCATTTGTTTTCGCTTAGAACAGGTCCATGTATTATTTATACGCTTATGGTGGTAATCACACAAAAAAGAATAATAAATATAAATACTTTTCCACTAACAAAAGTAATAATCGAAATATCGTCATATACATCAATAGATATTGCCCAAATTCAATATTAGAAGAATTTAGAGGCTACGATTTATAACAAAATTTGATTACTAGTACTACTTTACAACGGCTGCACTAGTACTCAAATTATGTCCAAATTATTCGAGCAGTTATTAAAAGTCTCTTTACTATAGTTTTGCAATGATATCTATGAAAATAAGTATGTATGTTTATACGTAGAATTTGCTTGCAAGGGAGAAACGTATCTTGTCTGTTTTATTAGATGACGTTGTTTGATTTATCTTGCAAGATCTAGCTAAATTCTGTTATTTACAAATCATAATTGAAAAATTTATCCTTAAAGATGGTCATATTAAGCTTCGCCTGTGTATACATCAAACAGTTCAACATTTGTGCGCACCAATGAACATGTTTTTTCAATTGAGGAAAAAGCAGTTTCTTGTGAAAAACACTTGAATCGTATTAAAATCATAGGAAAATCTTATAAAGATCATGAAAAAATCCGAAAATTCTAAGATTTTTCGAAGACCTTAGTGAGACTTTACTAAAAATTCTTTTTTAGCAAGATTTATTCATTATTTAAGGTGCCATATATTCAAAGTTCAAGCAAGATTTCTTTTTCCGTTTATTTATGCATGGTTTGATAGAGGTGAGTAAGAAAAACTGGTTTTTCATTTTTTTAAATATTTTTTAAGGAAGAAAACTTGAAAAACTCGAAGGATCTAAATATTCGAAAAACCCCAATTTTCAAAAATATTCGCATTCTTTTCTTTTTCGTTCTTCTAACTCTTTAAAAGTATTTTTCTCAGATTGAGCATCAAAAAACTGAGTATGAGAATGACGGTTGATCAAGGTTGGAGTCAAGGGTCTATCCAGTATGAATATCTTGGACTCTTCTTGTGATATATATTGATGAAAATGATATGTATTTTAAAGCTTTTTGTTGATTTTCATTTTTTGGTGAAAATCGCTGTCCTTTGCCCGGCATCAAAATTCAGACAAGTTAACGTGGTCGGAAAGAATAAAAAA
>CAJNOQ010003404.1:0-20355 GCA_905250885.1 Didymodactylos carnosus | reverse complement strand
CAACATCCAGTACAGCATATACCACCGGCAACTGGACCACTGTTAACTGTTTTTGTTGTTATTAATAAAATAACACATATTAAAAATGCTGTTTTCATATTGTTGTTGTTGTTGTATCTATAAATGAGAGAATTTTCTCTTTGACAAATATAATCAATTGATGTTCAAGACTTACCTTCTTGTCTCAATTAAGACGTTAGGTGAGAAAGATCGTAGTTTACTAAAAACCTGTTACTGAGGGAAGAATTCTTTGTTTGAGAAAACTTTATACAAAGATAGCACACTCCCTATTACACAAAAACGTACATATATATACTAAGCCGTTGCACAATCTTAAGAAACGAAGCCTGATGTCCTGATTATGCAATACTGTGGCGTCACATCATATCCTAGATTCCTGCGCAATCTTACAACTGTTGTGAGGTTATTCTTTGGGGAAGTGGGAAAAACAAATATTGTGCGAGAGAGAGAGAGAGAGAGAGAGAGAGACAGAAGAATAGAAATGAAAAATATCCATCGAAGAGTGAACAGAAAGGGACAAAACCATTGAGTGAAGAAAAAATGTATATTGAAAGATGACAACTCTTGATATGATTTAATATGTGTTGTTTTATTAATAACAACAAAAACAGTTAACAGTGGTCCAGTTGCCGGTGGTATATGCTGTACTGGATGTTGTGCAGGAACTTTAGTTCTTCCAGGTGTTGGTATTGGAGTATTTGGTGGATGTGAAGTAACGTGTCTGACAACACTTGGCGGATTTCCACCACAGTGTATGTTATGCGCAGCTATATTTCTTGCGCCAACTCCATGATTTAACATTATTACGTTAAAAACATTCAAATCAAAGCAAAAAAACTGTACGGACAAACTGACTGTGAAGTTCAACCTATTTACGTTCTTTTGTTTTGAACCTTTTTATATGTATATATTAGCTTTTTGTACTCAAGCATATAGAAAATTTATAATAATATGATAGTATCATATTCGAAATCAGAATCAAAAACGGAGTCTAGATAAATCTGCAATTTTTTACAGAAATATAGCGAAGAGAAAGAGCTTTCGAATGATATATATAATAGTCGTGAGGATATGTAAAACTGGCAGAGACAGATCCAAAAATACGATCTATAATATATATCAGATGCAGCAGAAACTTAATCAAATTTGATTCGACCAATGTTTTTCTGAGAAAAAAAAGAATATTGAATATTGCGCAATAATATTGAAGGTTATTGCATTAGCCTTAGTCAACGAGATAGAACAGTTCTAAGATGGTGCAAGAGCCTAGATTATGACGTGACGTCACAGTAGTGCATAATCAGGACATCAGACTGCGGAAGCTGATCTTCAGGGTAGAAAATCTTTTTTTTGTATTTAACCCTGAAGAACGACTTGTATGAAGTCCGGCGTACCAGATTAAAATTAGAAAATTAAGTTGGAGTCCACTTTGGAAAACACGTCATTTATAGTGAAATAGCACAAAGTAGGCCAGAAAAATGGATTTTACCTTACTTTTCGCTTTGCCGCTTTCGCTTACTTCTAGTTCTTTTTAATTTTGCTGCGTCTTTTTTCCAGATATAGAATTGAAAGCAAGAACACTAAACTTTTGTGAAAAATCTTTCTGCTGAGCGCGAACCTTCTAAAAGGATACTGTTTATGTTGCGATGGTACCTTTGAGATAAAAGTGTGTAGAATGAAATTCTGCACAAATCTGAAAATCCTTAGAAGACATTCGATTTACCAAAAACGTTCTGTTTTCGAGATAAATCATTTTAATGTTTCCTTGAAAATTAACCTCTGTATAATAAGTCTTGCCACAACATTAGAACGTATACTACTCCGTTAGGAAAAATGCTTTTTCAATCGGAAGGTATGCTTTGAAATCTGTAGAATGTCATCTTTTCAAATCTTTTTCAGAAATTGTCTAGCATTTTTTGTTCAAAAACTACAGATGTTTCTTCGAGAGTGTTGAAAAATGAGTTTGTACAAGAAAGAAATAAAGCCCTTTTTTTTCAAGTGTTTGAGGTTTAATGAGAATAGTATTTGATTTTACTGTCTTCATAGGATACTAGAGCAGTACTAGTCCCTATTGAATGTACTTGAGATAAGTACTTCACTTGCGTAATGAAGCCGGTCCTTGTCTTATTTCCAGAGATAATTTACTTGTAGGTAAAGCGTTCGTTTATTGCCGAGGAAGACAGATGACGCCGGTTTTTCGCCAACAAGAAATAAGAAGAAGTAGCAACTAAGTAGAGTCAAGAGAAAATGGGAGGAAAACGATGACGTTCTAAATGAACTCGTTCAGTGTTTGTCTCAAAATCACAAGTACTTCATAGTAATAAAACCAAGTATTGCCGACTTGGAGAAATACTTGTAAAAGCACGCTCGGTAAAATACCACATTTTTGGACTATTCACTGCTGTTCGGTTTCCAGCTCCCGTCTCTGATTTCAGGACATCCGGTCTAAAAAATTTCGTCATCTTCTACAGTGTATTTTTTTCTAATACTAATCTTAGTTTCACAGTTTCATAAGCCACAAACACTGTAATAAATCACCATATCTACCGTCTGTCGCATTTAGTTCAAGGGAATGAATTCCATCAAGTGTTGTTCGGTAGGGTATTGGTGAAGGAAGAAACCATCGGGTAATACATCTCTTAAATTTGTTCTTAATTCACCACAACATGGTTCATCAATTCAACAATTTGTAAACAATATTGTAGTCGACGAACATCTTTTGCTTTCCATTGTTCATTTTGATCTTCCTGTTCACCTAATTTGATGTCCGGTGATAGATAATCAGTTATCACACCATAACTGTTGATAACTGTATTCCTCCACACTTCAGCTAAAATTTCCAAATAAACAGAATAAAAAAATACGAATACTAAACAAAACGGGTTCACAGTTCCATAGAAAACATTCGTTTGTTTAGATGCAATGAAACATAAAAACTTAAAACTTTACTCACCACTAGCTTTTGAAAAATTTTCTTGTTCTAAATCGATATCTCCAATTTTGTCACTGTCATCTGACGTGTGCACCAAAATAATCATTAATAATACGAACAACTAAATCATGTGGTAATGTGCTATATGACGTTCCGTTCGATTGTATGCTGAATAACCAAGTGCATTTGTTGAAACATATAAAGCATCTCATTTATTTTTAATAAAAAAAAAATACGAATAGAAACAGTGAGCTTCAGGAAAACATAGATTTTCATCAGAATCACCATCTGTAAATATATTGACAATCGGTTTAATTTCATTTTTACTTGTATGTGAAAACTGTTTAAATTCATCTAATCTTACGAGGGCACCTGTCGAGGTTATAAATCGCTTTTTGATCGAAATCTAGTGGGTTATAGGTTATCGACCATGCTGATTCCGAATATGATTATAGAAGCTGCCCATGATCGTTCGAAGATTCGATCTTCTGGAAAACTAGTTTTCCAGAAGCTCTAAAGAATAACCAAAGCCTCTCTTAAGGCGACATAATTGTAGCCCGCAAATTCTGATTAAAATGAGACATCTTCCAGCTCTACACGACCTTTCTTTGCAAAATTATAGAATTTACAAGAAAAGCCCTAAATGCTCAGAGCTACAGAAAAACGAAGAAATTAATTTAGGGCTTTTCTCGTAAATTCTATAACTTTGCAAAGAAAGTCGCGTAGAGGTGGCAGATGTCTCATTTTGATCAGAACTTCGTGGGCTACAATCGTGGCGTATTAAGAGAAAAGTTAAAGCCCTAAATTAATTTTTTCTTATTTGTGGCTTTGAGGATTTAGGGCTTTTCTTGTAAATTCTATAATTTTGCAAAGAAAGGTAGTGTAGAGCTGGGAGATGTCTCATTTTAACCAGAAATTTGCCGGCTACAATTATGTCTCATTAAGAAAGGTTTTGGTTACGTTTTAGAGTTTCTGAAAAAGTGATTTTCCAGAAAACAGAATTTTCGAACGACCATGGGCAGCTTCCATAATCATATTCGGAATCAGCATGGTCGATAACCTATAACCCACTAGATTTCGATCAAAAAGCGATTTATAACCTCGACAGGTGTCCTCGCTAGACATTTCAGTAAATGAGCTAAGTGACTAAAAGCTGTAGAATGATCATGTTTTCGGATCTTATAGCTATAAATGTTGATCTAGAATGTGATAATCGATCATTTCTAAATACCAGGGCGCCATAAAATACACGATATTCAAGGTACGTTAATACTTGTTTGTTTGCTGCTGGGAATCCTAGATTGATTCCTTCGCTACTGTTCAGCTTACTAGAAATATTACCATTTTTATAATTTAATGCAGCGGATACACAATTACGACGTTTTCTACGAAACAATCTCGAAAAATCGATAAATTTGTAAAAGATTTCAGATTTATCTAGAGTTCAGTGCAGTGTACAAAATGACATGTGTTTTAAATTGTTGTGGCTTTTCCATACCGAAAAGTTGTTCTAAAATTTGTTGTTGGAGATAGAAAAACAACAACTTGCATCAGAATGGCTATTTTTTTTTCATGTGTAAAATGAAATTGATACCGGGTTTATTCTGCATCTCCAGTAATTGCACTCGAATGAGCTGAAATTTTTACCATAGTTACACACATAGAATTCTGCAGAGTTGAATTTTTTTATCCCTCATGATGACGAATCTTACGTGAAAAACCTTTGAATCTAGAAACACTATTTTGTAAAAAGCAAAATACGCTGTATAATAATTTAACAGTATCAATATACTACTAAATTTCGATGATAGGACAAAAGCAGAATTTCTGAGAATATTTCGTTGTACATTCTACTGCTGATACTGTTACAGATAAAACAATAATCGATCAAGAAAAGTTGATGTTTACAGTAATAATCCCGAGATAGATTATGACGTTGAATCATTTATCTGTGTTCCCGTGACGCAATCTAGAGTATTGACAAATTGAATTAGATAGATCTTATTGGATTCTATTACAATGCATTTCTGTTTCAAACCGACGTTTCAGAAAATCACTATTGTAAACAGTAGAACTGGCAACTGTATATACATGTAAACCATTTCCCAAACTTATAACTATATTTTATGGACTTTAGTATCATTGACTCATGAACAAATCATGGATGATAGCTATAAGACATATAATTCATATAAACGCCCACCAATTGTGTGTAATATATAAAATAAGATTAATTCTCTTAAACATTGTAAATGAACAAACGTTCATTTTGAAACTTGGAAAACTTGACTATATACATAAGAGCAGAAAAAAGAAGCAAACTTAGTATCTTAATCAGCCACAGTTACATATGTGATGGAGAGATCATCTTCGAATTTTTTGACAATCTATTTCCATCTTATTACGATAGTTTTTGATTAAGGAAAGAGTGGCTACATTATTCAAGCTTAATGATCATGAAATATTTTTATGATAGTTAATGCACCTTTATTTAAAACAACCAGTCATAAAAAAAGGAAATAAACGAATATCAGCATTTTTAAATGAGTTAGAAGCATAAAACACAGAATGACTTTTTTACACAAATGGACAAAAAACAAGCATGATACTTAGAGTATCCTGATATGATCAGATCAGAGATGATTATAGTTTACAGAAGAGAAAAAAAAGAGACAAAGTTTCTCGGTTTAACGGCTAGTTTTTTTCATTTTAGTAATTTACTAAATTTTCGACTGATTTTTGTATATTTTTGAATAATTTACTTGGCGGTGAAACAGATTTTGCAAATCCAACGCGATTGTTACCAAAATCAAATTCAGTATACCCTAAAAATAAATAAAAACTCAGTTTATTGTTATTTTTGAAAGGTTTGATGAAATTACTCACATGGACCAATAAAAACATCACCAAGGATCCACAAAGGTCCTGCTGGAGGTCTAGAAATTACATGTAAAGTTTAGTGAGATATGACACACACTCAGAAAGGTTACGTACGGTATATCAATGCCTGCGAATCCTGATAAACAAATGGTCTTTCCGAATTGTGAAATGTTCAAAATGTATTGGGGACCGTCCAAGTAAAAATCATTTCCGCCAATGGTAAAATGGATACGTGGAAGACCAGCAACGAGACTACAGTCAATCATGTACTGAAAAGAAAAAGATGGTTAGTTACTAGCATCTTAATAACAGTCGACATCATCGCAAAAGATATTTTTCAGTTTTACTATTTATACTACAACCCTCACTGAATGTTCAACGTAAAATATATTTAGAATTTTAGGTGAAAAAACAATGTGCCTTGACTCGTGAAAAACTAAGAGTACCCTCTTTTTTGAAAAAATTTTCGATTTCAAGACTAATTTAGAGGATAGCCTGGGCTACAAATATAAGACCACCCGCAGCGCAGCATTCCATGATCTTTTTGGAAAAAGTTATGAGATTTTTAAATTTTAGCCCGAAAGAGTGAAAAACTCGATTTTTTGGTTCCATAAATTTTTCTCACCTTCTCAGTCGCTTCAAGGAGATGCTTTGCTCTAGTCTGATAGAGCAAAGCGTCTTCTTCATAACGAGACGTTTCACAAAATTTTCCAATCGGTTTTTAAGGAGATATAAACATTGCGGCAAATGCCTTGAAAAAACTGTCTTATTTGATGTTATTTGTGATACTCAAAAATGATAGTGGGTTCCAATCTAGGAGTATTACAACCATATCCAAGCTTCATCCGACCGCGCTCAAAACTTTACTACAGATACCTGAAACCACATCGCAAAATACAAAATTTTGTTTTTGATTTTGATTTTTTTCTTTCCAATTTATTGAAAATCAAAAACCGAGGTTTTAAACAGAGTTTTGACCATTTTGTTCATATTTCGAGAAGGACAAATTAATAGTAAAAAAAAAGCGTTCTGAGATATCGTGCCAGGCATCTGTAGTAAAATTTTGAGCGCGATTCAGTCTTGATAGGGTCGTAATATAAATGGATAAAAATCGAGGTCTTGCAGAAAACTTATAGAAGAACATGTCAAAGAATTATGAGTAAAAATGCATCGAGTGTCTTTTTTGATATTCTGTGTCTGATGTGAATTTGCAGTTAATTGGACGTTTACTCCCCGTTCTCCAACAAGGTGGGAAAAGAGGAGTAAGAATCCTTAGGACACCAACCGCTTACTTCTCCACCCACGATGGGTATAGCACCAATTTTCGAATTCAAACTTGCGATTTCATCACTTGGTCCAACCAAAAGACTAGTGCCAGTATCAGCAATTGCTACATAGAAAAGAAAACATTTTGATACAAAAACAGTGATGAACGATGAAAGAAAACGATATGTTACCTTGACAACCACCATCACAATATTTTCTATCACCCAGACTAATACCATCTAATTTGAATTGCCAATAATCTTTTCTTGTTACATCAACATAGGTAAATTCTCCTTCATACAATTGTGGATCGGAACCTCCTACAGATAAAACGAGATCTTGTACAAGTTCAAACAACTCAGCGTTACATACCGAAGATGATTTCACCACCACGTGGATTACTCGGATCTCTAAAAAGATCAAATGATTTTTTAAATTTGAATTACAACGTGATATGTCCGATATATTTCAGACCCTTTCGTTGAGAGCATACCGATCAAGCCAAAATGAAAAAATATTTTCCGGAACTAGTTTTTGGTCCCACATATTATTGAATACAGGATAAACACCGTCGACAGCTATGGATGGGTAAGCCAAGCCTAGTATACCTGAAAACAAGCGTACACACGTTTAGCTATGTAAACTAATCAAACCATCTCTTACCATCGAATTTAGCCGTGATGAACGTGATTCCAGGCTGTTTAGTTGCTTCAGCAAAACCTTGATGCTGAATTTTTGTCTCACCAATCTAAAATTACTATTGTTAGATCATATGTAAGATAATAGTGTCAAGCATAACTTACCGATACTGTATCAACACTCACGTAACCTTTTAGACTTCCTGTACCATATTGTATTGAAAAATCTGTTCCATTAGCTTCATATGTTGACGATTTAGATCCATCATATTTTTTATGAAGTTCTACAAACCAGAAACATGTAATAATGAAATATTCAAAAATTTACTCTTTTGCTACGTACGACAAGCTATATCAAGTAATGAACAATGAACAGATGGAACCCATAAATTAGAAGAACCGGTACTAAACAAAACAATAAAGTAGATGAATTAAATAGAATAAGTTTAAAATATAGTACACACTCGAAAACAACACGAAAGGATTGAGGAGGTGTGCCAATACCAATATCACCATAATATTGAGCCTTAACGATCAAAGAGCATACAGGTCATCAAATTTAAGATAAGAAAGATGGATAGATACTCACATCAAGATAATTGTTTAAACCTTCTGGAACTGGACCACCAATACCATATTTTCTTTCAAATGCACTTAAACGGTCGGATCCAACAGCTAATAATTGATTGTGAACAGATTCAAAATGATGTAGCCGAATCCTAAAACAATAATTTAACATAAAAGTACCGTCCTATTTGATTTTGTATCGTGGATGTACTGACCGTTGTAGTCTTGAAGAAACTGTCTGAAATACGATTAACAAGCATACTGCATACAGAATGCAATACGTTTTCATTGTTTTATTTTTTTCGAATCTAGAAGAGAACACAAACAACATGTACTAACTATTAACATAAAATATTCAAAAGCAAAAAAATACGTCTTATGTTTCACAATTAATTAGAGTCCGATACATCGAAAATGTTTAGACACGTGATCTTTTCTCTATCATAATATGGTGAAGCAAAACTGTGAGAAATAAATTTTATTATATTTAATATCTTTCCGTTTTTCTGTGTTATTTCTCACCAGTGGTTCTTTCAATCAAAACGGACCATCGTTCCTTCAGATGGTTTACGTAAACAGGATGAGATACGAAGTCAATGATCTATTTTTCAACATGTGTTTGAAAAAAAACCTGCATGTATGTCATGTATGTTGTTCTTGCTAGTGATGATTAATTATTAAAAGTATTGTATAACTATGTATTACACTTTAGACTAGTATATTCTTCTCGACCATTCTTCAGTTTCTATTTGCGTTTGAATAAAAAATAAAAAACATCGATAGCACCTATTACATTTATTTTCACATCATTCAGACAGAATTGCGATGGAATAAAACAAATAGTAGATGACTCATTCGTCAGTCACGCTCGATGCACACTTTTCCACAGAAAAACCAAAGATTATATCGGTCAACGATATCTATCTTTTTTCGTATGCTTAGCATTCATGTTAGTACAAGTTTTTAGAAGAAAAAGATTATGGTGTTCACTTAGTACCTAACTGCTATTGCTCGTCATACATAGAATCAATTGTCAGAAGATTACGAGTATCATACTTGTCCAGAAAAGTATCGCATATTCTTTTATCTATTTAAATTGTAGAAACTAGTTCACGAATATGTAGACTCAAATACAAAAATATTCTCCTATACAATTAGAATTTGACCTTAAAATTGTAGATAACTGTCTACATAATTATCATCAGAATTGTTCTTATACAAAATCAAAGAAAAGAATTTCGTATAAATAAATTTGTTTTTCAACCGCTGTTACTTAAAGAAAAGCTCAAACAATGGAAACTTGAACTGATCCAACACTCATCAACAAACAAAGTCGAGTCTAAATATCAAAATCAACGTCCGGTGACTGTTCGATTATAAGTTCCTCAAAAAAAGGTAAGAGTTTAGAAATAAATGCAATATCCTACGTAGAATAAACAACATATAGTTCGACAGATGTTTTTGTTTTATTTCTTCGTCAAATAAACCATAAAACACGATATTCATAGATTTAGTTTCGTCTCCACCTAATTAATGAAAAAACGCCTAGTACTTGAATTGACAATTGTGATAATTGGTAGGATTCCAGAAATGAACTATTTTTAATATACTTCAACTTTTTTTCTCGAAGTTTTGGAAAAAATTAGTTAGCATTAAAAGGCGCTTATGGTAACGAAAACATTCATACAAGTGGAAAATCTACTTATATTTTTTTAATGTTAACAGCTACCGAATTGACCCTGCAAGTAGGACAACTTATTCCACACGATCAATAAAAAGTGTACAATAACCATATATCTATCTACAGTGCATCGTTAACAAAAACCTTCAAGTGAGAAAAAGAGAAATTTTTCTCGCATAGAATATATTTTTTCCTTATTTTTTAAACATACTATCCTGATAGCTAAAATTCTTTACAGCGAGACAGCGTAAAAACAATGCAAAATAGGAAACGAGGTGTTTAAAAAAAGCACCAGAAATCAAACAATAACAACAGTGTGTAACGAAAGCATTCATAATAAAAAATATATGATCGGTAAAACGTATAACACAAATCGAGATTATAAAACTAAAATTGGAAACAAAACTGTTTATGATCTTGAATAAAAACTTTATTGATTATTACAATTAACCATATTCGTTCATATTTCCCTACTAAACAATTCAACGAAGTCTACTACAGAACAATAAACTTAACATTTTCTGCTCCACAATCGTGTTTGAATGACCTTACGTTATTGGCATATTTAAGAGGCAAAAAATCTGCAGTTTTAGTTAATAGCGCTGATAAGAAAGTCGTCTTTTGACATCATTTGTTGTTAACACAATAGATCTTCGTAATAATGTCTTTCGATCGTGATTGAACGAACATTTGTATCAAAACTAACTTTTAATAACAGTTTGAAATATTTCATGGTCGTGAACAATCGATATCATGACCATTATAGAATTACTAAATTTCGTTAATTGATAAATGGTACATAGATATGTAACATTTTTTCACTATCACCCAATTGTTTATTAAAAATAATTATCCATCGTTGGAATTTCGAAAATATTTTTAAATAAAACAATAACGAGTTATTTTATGTAATAATTGCGATTTTATTTATTGATATAAAGTTGAAAAATGCTAAAACGATGTGCACGAGATAAAACTTTTTTTATACATCATTCTTTACTATTATATAATTTTCTGATTTTTCATTTCTTTAGGCCTATGAATGAGAGCACTTTCTTATTCTAAATAAGAAATATTTATTGTTGATATACACATCGTTCTGGTGTTTTTTTGTAGAATCATAATCGATAACTAGATTCATATCTACATCAACGTACATTACAAGACTAGTAGAATCAATTTTACTGATAGACAATTGCTTCAATTGTGTACAAATATCAATTTCTAGAAAATTGTTCTCTTTTACTATGAAATTTCATTATTCATCCGATGTGTGAAGAAATCTAAAACTTATTTAAACGATAATCATGAAGACGCTTAGTCACTTCCTTCCTACTCCTTGAATGACATGTATAGCAAGACATAAATAAGAGAGAAAAAGTAGAGATGGAGATTAAGCTTCATTTAACTAATAAGCAGCAGTACTCTGTGTTTGAGTTTATTCCGAACAAATCAAATGCTCTCTACTTCAACATATTTTAACTCAGCTACAAATGACTTAATACAGGCACTATGCGAGACGTATATACTTAAGATTGCTTGAATTATAAATGAAATCAAAAAGAAAAAGAGTTTTTTTATTACCAATGTTTTTACTCGAACAAATTAGAATATTTTATGATTAGTCTTTCATTTTAACTACTCAAAAATGTATTATTATGCTGACGTATACGGATGTTATACGATCAGTTATAAACATACATTTGCAATTTTATAATGGGATATTCCTTCAAAAAAACTGTTCGAAGAGAAAAGCTATTTGATATAATAGACTCTAAAAATTCTGCTTAAGTAAATAACTTCTATGACATGAGTAAAATAAAAGTAAACAAATATTTATTTTCTACACGATGTTACTTATTTTTATTGAAATCAAAAACTTAGACAAGTTTTTTTTATATAACAAAACAAGAACATTATTTTGTTGTTTTCCATTTTATAATTTAAGTTTTGTTCTTCGCCAATGACGTCTCTTTGAATTGTATCGTATTTTATTACCGGTACGCATACGAATCTTAAAAACATAACACAAAACAATATTGAATATAATTAATTGTAAACTTATGATTGTACATACCCATTGTGGAACGGGTCTATTTTGCTTTTGTTTCTTAGCAAGGACCTTTTTTATTTTCAATGTCTTGTGTGCAGACATTATTGTAGATATTCAATCCTACACAAAAAGAAAAATACTATACATATCATGATTATATGTTTTCCGTGTCTTGAAAAAATTCTTCCAATGTAAAAGACTCTCAGCGAAAACTTGGTGATATAATTCCACACAAATATTTTCGGATAAGATGCAGTTATCATCATAGAGCACATTTACAGAAAATTGATATAGCAGTGATCGAACTATTGTGCTTCATATTTAAAATAAGACATAGATGTTTACCTAACTTGATTAAATTCGACTCAATAAAGAGTTGTACGCACCAGCACAATTTTTTATATCTAAAAGATAATGAAATTGAACAAATTATGTAATCGACAGGTGTGTTTGTTGTATTATTAAATGTCTTTGTTCATGGGAAGCATGCTATTTAGACTGAAAGCAAATGATTCTTTATCTTGCACACAAATAAAAGGGAAAATATTGCATTTTACACAAGTCTTGAGCTGGTTGGTGGGCATACCCTACTATAAGTATTACAGTAAATCATTATTTCTTCTTTCTTCTCACAGCTGTAGAATTGTCGAAGTTTAGATTTGCAAAGTTCTTAGTCTTAAATTCAAGCACCTGCTGTCGTACGTTTACATTATAATAGTTATTGTCTATTCGATTACACAGGGCATATCGTAGCTAAACTTTCTTTTTTCAGAATTTCTCTAGCGTAAACGATACAAAAAGTAAGCGTAACACAAAATCTTATTACACAAGAGTTCGTATAGCAAACACAACACTAAAATCAAACTCCAATATACCTTCAAATAAAATGAAGAGTATGTGTAATGGAAATACCCAGCGAAACTTATCGAAACAAGTCCTCCCGTTAAAAAATATTTTTATAGTAGACGTAGAATAACAGTTCGACCGAAACCTAGGAAGACTGGATGAAAAACAAATTAATTTCTGCCTACTAAGGCATGATTATCAGGAGCATACCAGTGTTTTGTTTAATAATGGCCACAATCAAACTTTGTCGACGACTTCTCCTGAGAGAATCGACTATACTCAAATTTGATTGGGCGAAGCATTCATAGTTAGACGGTATTATTATCTCTAGACAAAAACACAATGAAAATTATTAATATGCAGATATAAGTCATCGTTGGTAGAGGACGTTTTTCATTATCAGATAGTTTTCTAAAGTTGATTGCTTTTTCCCTCAAGTTTTCAATCTAACTGTCGCCAACTCGTGATATTTTGATAGTGGTCGATAGTGTACGGCCGAAAAGACTCACGCAATCTCATAGAATGAAATCAATAAGAACATAGATGTTAACATCTTTGTAATTACCCGTTAAATTAATACAATAGTATATCAATGAGTGAGTTAGCCAATGTACTTTAACGTTGTCACACACATACATATACATTGACACTTGAGACGGATGAGTCATATCATACCTGTTTCTATAGGGTCAAATGAACATCATCTGCGATTGTTTTTTTATTGACATTGATTAGTTAATGTTAATTAACTGTAATAGGTTAAAACAAAAGTTAGAGTGAAGATAGTTCTGCTGCCGATTTTTAGATTCGGAAAAGGTGGTATGAGGTAGACGAAATCTCTGTTATTGAAGTAGCGAAATTTGATCCGATCTCCACGCAACGAGTGATTTACTTCTGATAAACATAACTAACAAGAAAAATATGGCGATTTGAGTAGGTTGATCGAACTGTGGTATAAGAAGAGTGTTTATAAATAGCGATTTGAAAAACCTTTAGATAATAGAAAGCTGCTCAAGAGATGATAAACTTCGTCATATTTTTGTTCTAGATAAGTTCAGTGAACAGATATGACGTCAGCTGATCATCATAATCATCACCGTTCTCAACAGCAGAACGATTCTGGTAGCGGTGATAATAAAAAAGATGTAGAGATCGATTCCGGTATGTATGTTATTTTTTCATCGTTAATTAAAAATAATAATTATTAGTCATTTTTTCAGAATTGCTAGAACTTGAAACAGCATTGAATGATATTGAAAAAGCAATGGACAAAATTGAATCACAAAATGAAAATATTCAAACAAAACTACGTGATTTATTAGAATCAAATAGACAAATGGCGAAAGAATTTACAGACATTCGTCAAACAATGAACAATAAATTGAAAGATGTTTCCTATGAATTAGAACAAGCACCCCATATTGCTCATGATTTAGCATCAAGCACAAGTAGTACATTGACGAAAATTGAAAATGAAATGTTAGATCATTAATCAACAAAATAACGAATTAACAGTTACTCAGTTTTTTAATACACTAATACGTTCCATTTTTTTCTTTGTTGTGTTGCATTTATCTGTTCTTTTCTCTTTTATCACTCATTTATAATTCTATTTTCTTTTTCTGTTTTGAAATAATAATTCTCGCTCAGTGATTAAAGTTTAATCTAATACTATCTTACGCTGGCGAGTTGTAAGATAAGATTTGAATCAAAACGACTAGAGAAAATAGTATGAGTGTTCATTTTCTTTTTTGTAAGTGTAAAGATATTTTTAGCTAGATAATCATAGTTTAACTTCTGTCTTTTCATTCTTCTTTCTGAAGGCGATAAATTTGTTTGTTTTTCTTTGAAGACTTGCGATTTGTTGTCTTGACTCAACATTCATCGTACTGATCCTTTTTTCGATTTGAAAGATAGAACAGTATCTTAAATTTGTTCTGATTATTCAAACAAGACTACCTTTCGAAGACCAGTAGTTTGAGCGAAAAAGTTGATGAAATAGACATCAAAATGACAACTAGAAAGCTACAGTACTTTCGTCGGATATATCGGTAGACTTGTCTGAGTGCCTTTTTTCTGTTTGAATTTTTTGAAGCTATTGTTTAAATAATCTTGAGTAGATGACATTCTGCCCTATATGAAAATTTTTTCTGTTCTCGAACAAACATTGATTAACCAATTTTAGAAAATCTCATCTTAACAATTATGTTACGAAATGTACCAATGAAATTAAATTTATTCTTTAATCAGTCATTTCAACGACAAATAGCCAATCGATTTTTTAGTTCACAGGGTGTGCAGGATATCGCCGGTTTTAAGTCACTAGCATCGTCAGAAACATTACGAGATTTTACTTACCCACAAGGTATTCAAGGTGCAATTGAATCCGACGATGCATTTTACCAGACATGGTTATTGAACTGTAAGATGTATGGTTATGAAAACTGCGAAGAAAAATTACAAGAAATGATAACACAAAACAAGGGTAACAAATTGACAATATAGAATGACGATATGTTGTATCAATGAACGATGTCAAGATATGCACCATATACATCTGAAATATTGTATTTAAATTTTTATTTTTATAACCCAAAATTTCTCGATAGTAGAAACTCTCAGACTTTTATAATCTTGTTTTTTCGATAAAAAAAATAAACAATAAAAGAAGCTTTTCTCATTTCTTTGTTTCGATCAGGTTTAAGCTTTCTTAATATGAACGAAAAATATTCTGCTAACCTTTTTTTACTATTATCTGAAGAAATTCACGAAACAGTGTATAGTTCAAATGGCGAACTTTTCCAGCTGTTTAGTCCTAATTTGACTGCAAGTTTGAACTTATTATTAGAAATGAACAGTTAATAGAACGTGTTCGTAAGAAGAATGGCTGATTGTTAAAAATAATATTTTTATTATTTCTTTCTTTTTTAGATGAATAGACCAAGTGTCAAAAACATCGATACGCGACGTGTTGTAGGTAGTGGTGTGTGCTTATATTTTTAGATTTTATATCATGTTTTCAATTTTTTTCATACATTTTTTGTTTATGTGAAAAATTTAGACTCAAGAACTATTTACGTTAACATACGGAGCATTTGTCGCACAACTTCTCAATGATTATGAAAATGTTGATGAAGTAAACAAACAATTGGATAAAATGTCAGAAATAATTCTTATTGTCACTTGTTCTATCGTCAAAATGACATTTTTTCTCTTGTAGTGGCTACAATATTGGCGTTCGATTAATCGATGATTTTTTAGGTAGAAATCCTAATATTGGACGTTGTGTTGATTTTCGAGAAACAGCTGATGTGATTACTAAGGTAAACAACATGAAAGCAAAATTTGTTAAGGGCCTTTCCCCTCAGGAAGTCGATGTTTTCTTCAAACCCTTCGAAACTGAAGTAACCATACGGTTCAGTATCCCAAAGTGTCATCTTTTAGAATCCATCTTAGTTTGCCAAAAATTCAATGTTTTGGGAGGATTTTGAAAGAGATTTCTGAAAGCCCTGTAAATCATCTTTTTCTAAATTTCACATTTTAATTAAAAATTTTAAGATTGTCCGTTTTAACAGACATGGAGCTACGTTGAGCAGAGTGTTCTGATCAGAATGAGATATCCAGCAGCTTTGTACGACTTTGTCTTGCAGAGTTATACTAGTTTTGCTAAAGGCGCTGAACTATAATTAATGACATGATGACGTCATTGCTTAGAATACGGTTTTGTCGCAGTAAAGTTGTAATAACTTCTAGACGATTCGTCGTAAAACCTTCATTCTTTTTTTATTTTGAAGCTAAGATATTTATCTAAACTTTAATCCGCGGTGATTTTTGTCTTCTGTGCAGAGATAAGTGGCAAATACTCCGCCGAATTAGGGTTATTTTCAGTGGTCTGACTTAAAATATGTGTAGGGAATGAACAGAAGTGAAATTCAAAAATCGCCGCGCATTAAATTTTAGATTTAGATGTCTACTTTCATTTGAGGCCTCTCACAGCTTTCTGCACCTTCCAACAAAAAAGTTATAACGCTTTTGGTAAGAGCCTCATTTTTCCCCTTGTCACGCAATAACTCGGCAGCGCTGCAACGTTTCAATTTCAAATTCGTAGCATAAGCTCGTAAGACAGGAAGCATTAGTCACTGAAAGCGCCATCGAAATCGGATATAAGATAAAAAAGTTTTTTCCTGAAGGAGGGGGCTCCTTAAATATTCATGTTCTATATCCATTTTAACAAATTTTAGCAAGGATTTAAAACTTATTTGGGTATTGTACCAACTATTTCTAATTGGAGTACTGGAGGTGATGAATTTTCCCTCTTACTTGATGGTAATCCATTAACTGAATTTGTTGAATTACCCGAACAAAGTTCTAAATTAAATTATAATCAAATGATATGTGGTGCAATACGTGGCGCATTGGAAATGGTAAAACAAGCATTTTAAATTATCAGATTTATATTTCATTATATTATTTATGTTTTAGGTCCAATTAGAAGTTGAATGTCGATTTGTACAAGATCAACTGAAAGGTGATAATATAACAGAATTAAGAATTAAATTTATTAAACTTTTAGAAGATGCATTACCCGTAGGAGAAGATTAATGATCAAATTATCTTTAACTATTTTATATGATTTTCTATTTTGTATGCATAATTGATGTATGTAATAATGTTTGTTTTTTTGCATTTTGCTTTTTTGTACACGATGATGTTTATCAAATCTTACGATAATTTCATAAACAAGATAGAAATAATTCCAAAAATTGTTGCTTATCTCTTTTTTCTCCCTCTTATTGTAAAAGAGAACCATAGGATTTTATCGTTTTATACAACTTTATGTAACAGAAAACGTATTTGCTAATTTTAATTGTTGTCTTACGTATTACAGTAAAATTTCCATACAAATTCTCTTTCTCAACTGTACGCAAAAAAATGAAGAGAATTTAACAATCATATAAACATTCGATTTTACATAACTGTATTTGTTGAAAATGAAATGAATAAATCTATTATAATAGGAAAATACATGAAGAAAAAAGACTGGTAAAAAAGTTGAATATGAATAAAACTAAATGGTACTGTATCCTATTCTTATTCAATAACCAAAAGGCATTGTTTTTCATTGTACTATTTTCATCTTTTGTTGAGACAATATAATCAATTGATATTTGTTTTAAAATAGCTATGTCAGCACAGCTAAAAATATAAATTTTAATGTTTTAAAAAATGATATAGTGTCAGATAGATAATATTCTTACTTGTAAAATTCTTCTTGTTGATCGGAGCATCCTCGACATTTTCGTCCAAATTTATCGTTGCCCCATGTATTCCCAGCATGATATTTCCATTGAAGTACACAATGTTTACATGTCAGATTTTCTGGTAATTGAACAAGAACATAAAAATACGATTTATCTCCATGTGGTAAATGATATTTTGTCGATGACAAATCATTGCCAATGTCAAGTAAATATTGATCAAGACATTCGTGTGTTAATCGTGAACGAGGATCAAGTAATGGACAAAGACGAAATTCAAAAAATCCTAAATGATTTGCTGTTATATCGACGGTTGTATTGATAATAGAACCGGCTTGATAAGTACGACCTATAATGTCGGTAGCATATTTTCCGCCTTGTTCATGTTCTTTCGGACCCTGCCATGGATCACCACACACGCCGCATTTTCCATCTTCTATCTTCCATTGATTTTCCATTCCACCACAATAGTTCGAATTATCATTGTAATTCGGAGGAACATCAAATCCAAACCGCCACATTGAACCTGTAATTTACAACTATGATGATTTTTAAATCAACGCTTTCTATTCTAGTCAACGTTATTTGAAGGAGAGTCGTGAATTTTTGATATGTTGTAACTTATGTGCTATGCGAAAAAGGAAAATATCGCCGATTGTTGGGGATTTTTCCAGCTACCAAAAGTAGATAAAAAACCGACAGTAAACTACCGTATTCCGACGCTATTCATTATAAAATCGCCCATGTGAGATCATGTCAAATGATATACACTCTTAAATTTTTCCAGAGAAGTACTTACCGCAAAACAAAAAGTCATTGTGTAAGGTTTAATTTCAGAAAGTTGAAACTTAAAATTCGAAAACTTTTCATGAAATTAAAAAATACAATTCGTTTATTTTCTTGATCATTATGGATCTCTCTTTTATCCCAATCGTTTTATTCAGATATTCTCATCGAGTGTGCTATTTTTTGTAAAAATATTTTCAAAAATCAGCATTGAAAATCCCACACTCAAATCTTTAGTTTTTGATCTTCCCATTCTATAGAGCATGCGAAATGGCCTTTGACCTGTAAGTATTAGGCTTTTTTATCAAGTCACAGAAGAAACAATATTTTACGTATATTTGTCCTATAGTCAAAAAGTCTTGTTCCAAACCACAAATAGTTGAACATATCCTTTGAAGTTGAAGTTTTGAACAATAAACTAATGCTAGATGGAACTCTTCAGGTGTCATATGACTCAGTTTTTAAAGGTGAAGTCATTGACTAGTAGTAAGCGAACTATAACCTACAGTTATGATATAATTGAATAAAACTTTATCTTTAACTTCATGTAACGAGGTATCATCTACAACGAGAGTACGTATGTGAGATGGCTAATTCACTCTTAAGTGGTTGTAAATAACTTACAACAAATTTTGCTTTTTACCTCTTCCCGGCGGGTCTAGCAAACGTCCATGCGCTTTACAATAACCAATAAAAGACATAAACATAATCACAATGTAAATAGTTTTGAAAAAATTAGAATTTATTTTTATGAATTGACAAACAGCCATTTTAATTTATAAAACATGTTAAAAATAATTGATTTAAAACACTATGAATAGAAGATACTACATCGCTATGTTTATTTTATGTTGAACTTGAACATACATAGTGATTTGTTCTATATGTTTAAATAAGAATCGAAAGAATAAATCTTCAGTACCCACAAAATAAATTAATCCAGCTTAGTCATTTGTTGAACAATGTTTGAAAATAGTGGAAACAAAAACATCTAATGAATTTAACCTAGATACATAAACATTACTTTAATTACAAAGACTCGCAACATTATGAACCTTGACGAATGTTATTGAACTATTTATTCATCTTTTATAACACAAAGGTATCAGTTATAATCAACATTACATTTTTTGAAGCAGGTGCAGATAACTGGATAAAATGTCTTGTTGGAAATTCGATATCATAGCATGGTGGTATCAGATTCGGCCTCTTATACTACTCCGTAAAAGTAGTGACACACCTGTAACTCAAGAATCATGGTAGTTACGAACTTAAAGTCTTCCTGAAGTAGTCATAGCTCTCATCGAATGCTGATCATCCCACCAGTATCGGGCTTTTTTAATAGATGGTTCGTGAGATATAAGCGTTTCATTTCTTTTCTGTAAAATGCTAATAACTTCTGATCTAAGAGAGATGAAAACGTTTTC
>CAJNOQ010003403.1:0-20362 GCA_905250885.1 Didymodactylos carnosus | reverse complement strand
GCTTTTTTCGTTTTTGAGTAATTGACATTTTACTGACGTCCAGTGGCTTGTGACATACAATTTGTCCCACCCCCTTTTGACTCTCCCCTGACCGAACTACATGGAATTGAGAACTCGTTTTTTTACCGTATATGTCAAATGGGTAGCACATTTTTGGCCGCCACTGTATATTGTAAACATTTGACAATTCTGCAAAAATGAAGTGAAAACAACATCACTCTGAACCTGTGCACGATGTTTAACATTACGAGAGAGGTATGTTATATTCATCATGAGGTTCTTATTTTAACTTTGAAAGTTTTTTTCTTATTAAAATTCAATTTCATCACATTTAATGGTTTTCCTGTGTCGATCAACTAGGGAGGTGCATTTCCGCCTATATATTTAGGTTGCTGCAGATGTGAGGCATAGAAAAAAAGTCTTATTTCTCATTTACTTTCTTCTTAGAAAAAATTTTCGTTGTTCACTTCTATTTGTCTGCGTTGCCTTCCGTTTTAATCTGAATATATCAAGTTTATCTCAAGGTTTGTACTCGATATAACGCCAATTAACACCAAACATGGGCTTTTCAACTTTACCAAGATATGTCACGGTGTTCTAGATGGAATTTTACAATATTTTACATTTTTCTATCGGTTTTTCCTGTTTTCTGCATTTTTCCTTACTCAATGTCAGCTGGACGGTGTCGGAAACAAGATCTTTTCCATTTTTTCCAATTTGTTCACGTATTATATGCATAGATTCTCCTCAAGAACTAACACCTCATGCCATACAGATAGGTGTTAATCTCAATAAGGATATTTTTTGTCGACTTCATATGAAGTCGTATATTCAGTATTAAAATAAACAAGAGAAAAAATTTTGAGCTCCTTCTAAAAACTCACGAGAGACTATAAGAACGAGTTGTGATGAACTCATGAGATTTTTTCACATGTACATTTTGAACTACTTGATCTATATTGTTCAATTGTGAACTTGATTTATACAGAATTGGTCATCAACATCTTAGTTGAAACCTATATATTCTTCAAAAATAGCATGGCTTTGTAAGTTATAGTTTATTCCGATTTATCTATCCATTGACATACATACAAACTGTGTTCTAGAGTTACTTTACGAAATAAATACAAGTTTAAATTTATAAAAAGACGTGTAATATTATCTTTTTAGTAGTAGCTTTTTTTAAGATTATCCACTGACGAAAAAACATTGATGAAATAGTTGATGAAATATCAAGATACTGAGTCTTAATGTTTTTCTCTGAAGTTCCTGATCAACAGACGTTCAATTTTTTGCTTCATTGACTACACAAAGAATATTTTATTTGAACAAGAAAAAAAACAAAGAACAAGCCATAATATATAATAATATTTAATTTTCCTCTAATTTTTGTGGTGGTGGTCCACATGGTTGTATCATTTTTTTAAGAAGATTAAATCTGACTTTGGCTTTTGTTTCATTTTCAGCAATGGCTATATAATTTAACAAATCAAAATGTCCCAAATATGATGCATACGTATCACGGTGAATATTTGATGCCCATTCCCATTTTGTTGTATCAGCATGACCCGTACCTAAAAATAGAACAGACAAAATAATTATCGAAATTAATAGAATAAGTATCCCATCGTCTTACCAATATATTTCGATTGTAAATGTTCTAATTGCGAATGAATATTATATCGTTCAGCCATGATTTTAACAACAGAATAAAACAAGTTTTTTAATCTAAAATAGTATAAAAGATGTCAAGGATGATAACTAAACGATCAGAGTATACATGTTAATCAAATAAACATATAATTATTTTTGGCCATTTTATTTCTAATACGTGAGTGATATACAGTGCCGATAAAGGAAAATTATTGAAAGTTCAGACTACATAGGCAAGAAGGGTTTGGCGTAGGTAACAGAGCTCCGTATGGACTCAAAATTTTGGGTCCAGTTTATGGACTAAAAAAATCTAGTCCAGTCCGAGTCCATGAAAAACAGTTTTTTAAGTCCAGCCCAGTCCATATACTAAAAGATCCAGTCCGAGGTCAGTAGGTTACCATCAGGATACTTCACAGATGGGAACTAAATACTTTCCAAACCTCTGACTTTGCTGTTATAAAATCATTGTCTATTATTGTGTAATTGTCTTTTTTGTGTTTCAAACGCCGTTTCATTAGGGATGAGCTTCAGATATCAGATCAGACATTGCTATATTCTCAAACTATTTAAGAAAGGTTGAATTACGATCTAGAATTCGCTAGGCATTGACTGATAATGGCAGAGTTTTTCGTCCAAGTTCATCATCAAGAAAATGTACAAAGAGCTATAAAAAGATAGGTGTTATTTATATATGAAATTCTTACATATACATAGTTCGTCCGTCAGTAGTTAAAATAAAACACAGGCTAACACTAACAGAGACAAATATTATAGCTCTTTGTACATTTTTCTGATGATGAACTTAGACGATTCGAAATCTTAAAAATGAAGATAAATAGTGTTAATAATTCTGTATAGTATGTACTACACACTATATAGAATCGCATATAATACAAAACAACATATTTTTATCGATTTTTCCTGGATTCAAATCCATTCAAAATTTTATATCAAGTCCAGTCCATGGGCTAAAAAAATCTAATCCAGTCCAGTCGAAGTTCATGAAAAAATTTTAGTCTATTTCATACAGAGCTCTGGTAGGTAATAGATGTTGACTTTCTCTTATTACCTATTGCTACGAGATTAAATATCGTATTGTATGATGAGTCATGATAGTTTAATTCAGTACATGCACCGCACCATGAATAAAAATATATATTCTTCTCAGTGAAGGATAAAATATGGTTTATTCAGGTGTACACAACCATCAACAGTTCTAGAAAAATCTTCGCATGAATATTATCCATTTGCCGTTGTATGATATCGAATACTGTCTCGAACATGATGATTTGTTGTTGATCTCAATTTCAAAATGAGATTAAATATTGAATGATAAGCAATACAGTCAACAACTAAGATCAGGTTCTGAGTTTGAATTCTCTAGAGCGTACTCTAATTCTAAAGTTTCAAACATTGAAAATATTACGGTGATATGTCATAATCACATTCAGAGCAATGGCATGCTGTATTCGTTTTTTCCCTTAAATTATCTCTTTTTCAGGAAACACCGGCCATAGTGTACCTGCTCAAGGAGTACTTCAGTAACATAACACATAATAGTTTTCTTGATGCAAACGGGCGAGGCTTTTATCAAGCGCATAACTTAGTCACTGAAGTCTCGACAGTGAGATCAGCTCTTATTTCAACGGTTGCGGTCAAGAAAGCTGGGGAAATACAGAAGGCTTAAGTTATTCTTAGCAAAACTCGGCTGAATAATGACAGATGATGGAGAAAAGAAAAATAAAAATAAATGAAAAGAACGGATTTTCCGATTGGTCGAACCGTGTTGAATTAGTTATGCACTAAAAATATGAGCGCATCTGAAAAAACAAAAAGATGAGAAATAACTCCAGTGTACTATGAGCAGATCTGTATTACGTTCTACTGACAGTACGATAGAGATGGCGCTGCCTATTAGCGGTAATGTTCATTTGACATATCCCATGATGAAGCTGATTTATTTGATAACCGTGTCTGATGTTGATCATGAATCTGATATCCGTTTCTACTGCTAGGCCTTTCTGGATGGTCTCTTGAATGTTTCCCACGTTAGTATGTCATCGATGATGCCCTCACCCTCATCTCAAATCATGAGCTGATTATTCCTCTTCTATTGTCCGAATAAGTGGTTTTAAGTCATGTTGAATTACCCAGGTCGACTAAAACTAACTTAGCTCGAAAAGAGAAGAATAGAACAAGTGCAGCGAGTTCCGAGTAAAAAATCATAGTCGCAGATGGAGAATAACCATTTATTTCATCTTCGTTAATTTATTTTTGGGAATTATGTCTACAGTACAGGTATTTTCAATCAGAAACATTTAAATAAACTACTTTGTCTGAATAATAACAAATTCTGTGGTCTTAGAACATTCCACATCAGCATGTATTCTATAAAAAAAATCTTTATTTTTTTATTTTACCTTTATTTTATAAAAATAAATTTTTTTCGTTTATTTATATTTATTTTTTAAATATAAATGACGAATTTATATTTATCTATTATTATAAATGAACAATAAAAATAAACTGACACTCCTACTTCGTACAGAATATCCTGTTTTTCTAATAAGAATCTATTTGTTTCCTAGTCGTCATCATGTATTATATTGAATAGGTCTTGGCTACAAACTGGAAGACTGGAATCGAATGGAACGTAGGCAAGATGTAGAATTGATTGAAATTTCTTTTCGATCAATCATATGTCTTCCATCCTTCCAGTTTTTAGCAAAGGCCTATTTAATGTCCCTCAAAAATGGCTCTACGTTTTCGGATTGGATCACACTGTTTTGTTTTACTAGAGCTTTTCTTCGAGAAGCCATTATTTTTTCATCGCTCTTATGATACCTTCAGCACCCCACTTCTGTTTAACATTTAGAAGACATCGTAAGTCAAGAGACGATTTTACTGAGAAAATATGCGTCATTTTTCCTCGTTAATGACTGATCACAATATGGTAGAAACACTTTGTATCGTTAATTTTTTATATAGATTCATTAATGTAATTAACGCTAGTCGTTGGTCTTTTTTGTTGATTTGACCTCAATTACAAATATAAGATGAATTCATACGGCATGAATTTGGTAATAAGATGTATTGATCGAACTAAAATAAATGCACTTGACAGAGAACTTCTTTTGTTTCTCTGGACTTCTTTGTCCCATTGTAGTTTTAAAGGATATTCTTTTATAATAAATCAAAACCTGATATAGGAGCCTTAGTAGAATGAAACCTTAATGAAGCCTGTTGTAATCAGGATCTTGAATTCATGAGTTCTTAGCTCAAGATCATAACATCACGAACTTCAAGGTCTTGAGTTTATATTTGTATACATTTTTTTGTCTTATATGACAGCCATAGACATCATACATACAATTATATGGGATCGTAGACTTATTCTTGAATATCTATGTTCATGAAAGGAAAGCTATTCTAAATATGATAACTTTCGCGAAGAGATCTATCTAAAACTCTCACACTGGTCTGATCCACTCCCTCAACAACAAATCTTATTTTCATTCTAACTACTTTTTATTGATTGAATTATAATATAACAAATGATGGATAGCGACACTAAACATGCTATCATAATCAATATGGTATGAACAGGTAGTAATGGTGCAGTTACGGATAAAATAAAACTACCTAAATATTTCCATAAAGCATAATTAGAAAATGCAGCTGTTGTTTCTTCTTCATTTTCATTAGAATATATCAGACCATACGTAGCTATAAAAGAAAAAATCACAGCCAATATAGCTTTTTAGGATGAAGAGTTGACATTCACAAGCACCGGTTTATTCCTGTTTCATCTTTCTGAATAAGATTAATGAGTTTTCCTGTAAAAATCAAAACTTAGTACTGTGGCTGGAGGAGCGAACGTATAACGAGGGAACTTTCAGTGTATCCACTATTATGAGTATAATAGTCGACGAATGACTTCACTATTGTCTCGAATACTCTGACTAGCCTTCGAGAAACCCTAGACGTTGTAAATGATAAGTCACATGTTTTCGACTATGCTGTACGCATACCTGTGTGTAGGCACCAATTTTGAGTAAAAAATCTCAAAAAGCGATACCGACGTATCGGTAAGAAAGTTTTGATGCGTGGAAGTAAATAAAAGTATGTCTAAACTCGTTTTATTTTTGCTAGATTAGCCATTTTTTATTCGAAAGAGTTTTGTTTTTTCCACACAGGAAAATTGATTAAACTCTTAATCAGAAAGATGAAACAGGAATAGGTCGAAACCCAGTTACTGATACTAGTACACGTCTGTTAGAGACTTACATTGTAAAACTACAACTAAGATCGAGACAGCCATTCCCCAGCATATTGCTATTAGAAATAAAATATAGATTTGTGATGAAACTGGATACCAGAACAACATTAATAATATCAATGTATAAATTACGACCGTTGAATAAATAAATAAAAGTGTATTACCAACGTACTTAATCGCGTAGCCAGTAATGAAACTAAACGACGATTGACTTAAACGACACAAAAATGTAACCAAACCTATAGAGTTAATCGGTTATTAAAAAACACAGGCATAGTCATTTATAGAAGGTCGACATACCAATGTACTGAAGACCAACCGAACATGTAACAAAACTCTAGAGAAAAAAATTAAACAAGAATCATAATCATTTAAAAAGAACTTTCTGGATGGTTAACTAATAGCATTAATAAACAGACAATAACGTACCACAACATATAATCCTTCAATATAGCTTTGACAACTGCCAATGAGATAAGTTACTGGTATCAACAATAATTGATGTGTTTGTTTCATTTGTTTAAAAGTTAAGAAGATACATTTGATCACATTACGGACGACCTCGTTTATATTTCTACCTTAGAATTAAGCGATAAAATGATTGAAAGTGTTTATTATTCAGTCTTATTCGACATACCAGAGTTTTTTGTAGATTTATTTTCAATTAATGTTACCAACAACAGAATACTCATTGAAATAGCTATGATACAAACAAAATAAGATATGCCGACCTTAAAAAGAAACCACTCATATATGACAATTGAAGTGATAAGAGTACATTACGTACTGTTTTAATGGACAATGTTTTATTGGGGTATTTAGCCACTTCTCTTGCATGAAATGTAGCACCACAGTGAATGTGATTACTATTAAACGCTGAATCAGTCTCATAAAATACAAAATAAGTGATTAAACTTCCAACAACACCACCTAGAAATAACTTTCAAATTCCACCAACACATATGCAAAGTCAAGTATGTGTCTTTTACCTACCTATTTGATTAATACCATTAAATATTCCAAAAAACTGACACATAATAGGCGTTATCGGTTCATTAGTTTGTCTGGCATAAGAAAGACTTAATTCTGTGACATAGTTGCCTTGCACTGTCATCAATGGTGCTTTCATCAAACCAATTAGTAATGATGCTGTGAAATGATACATATGTTGATAATTCTGAAAAGATTTTTTTCATTTTTTGTTTAAATCTTTTTTCACTCTTACTCACATGTATATATTGGCCATGACATAGAATAAAATAGATTACTACAAACGTAACTAAAAACAGCCAGTTGACCAATCAATATTGTCCATTTATATCCAAGCATTGTTGACATTGGTGTCGGAAGAATAAGAGCGGAAAGAAATGTACAACCTTCTATTAGTGCTATTGATATGAAACCAACACTGTCTTTCAAATTAATATTTTCATTTAATTTCATAACTGTTCCTTGTGCCAAATTAATTAACGTACATAACAGACATAAAGAAATAAAATTTTTTAATATTTTTTTTTTAGTGGGCAGAATTTCATTATCCGTCGACCTACAAAATAGTCTAATAGTTAGCAAATGTCGAATACAAATATAAGATTGAACAAAAACTATCGTTAGTGCCACGATTCTAATCACTAATCAAATAAAATCTTTAGTTAGAAAGATGTTAATTTACATGGCAAATTCTTATGAAGTAACTAGAACGAAGCAAGCATTACAAAAAATGTTTCTTGAACTATCGAGAGATAATTTGTGTCTACACTGGACAATATGTATAGGAGACGTTCTGATTTCATCGAGTAGAAAGCTGTAGCTAATGTAAAATGTCATTGTTATGCACAAGAGAAAAATGAACAGTAAGATGTTTCAAAAAAAAGTATATAAAACATTTTTCTTTACGTTGAATTTTTGATTGATACTATATTTATCGACGAATTCATTGAATCTTGCATGAAAAATGAAATGTTCCAGAATTTGTCGAATAAAAGACCGTCTATTAATCGAATAAATTTGTGTTTCTCAAAGATAAAACGTATACATATTTTTCTACCTAAAATCAATAAAAATAATATACTAGTAAAATGCACTGACTTTTCGTATGTACTAGAAATTACTCATACAATCAACACTTGACACCAGCCTGTCACTTCAACTAATCAACGGCTTTTTAAAAAAGAAAAGACGATCCCCGAACAGAAAAATAATTTTATCATAGGTTTTTGATAACAGAAACATCTGGACTCATTGTATATTACAAATTTCTGAACGAACGGATTAAAAATAACTTATTTTTATCTCAAATTATGAAATATTGAAATATTAAATCATAATTGATAGAAAAAAGGAACGATTTATGACAAACTCATTATTAATTAACTTTTACGAGAGATTGGAACCTTTTCTTTATAAACCTAAACAGGAGATATTTTGGCATTCATATGTTCTGATCAAGAGACGGTTACATTACAAAGAGTAGTCTAGTCAGTTGAATCAGTATCATAGTGAAAATGGTTTTTGATGAATAATATCGTAAATATTCAGATGTACAATACTCTCTGTTTTAGAAAATGTTTGTTTTTCGTCCACATAATGGTTTTTTATTTCTTTAAAAAAAGGATTGTGATGTTAGAATAAAAAGTTGTTTGCTTCTTTCGATCTAAGAAAGACTGAGCAATAAGCTACCTCTCAAACACATTTCTAGCGTATTCAGCATGGCTTTCTACCCAGAAAATCGTAATAGCAGTTCTCTAGGTGGAATATCACTGAGTTATGGGCTCATTAGTGTAAAAGGACTTGTCTGTTTTGACAAGGTTTTTAGTAAAAGTCGAATAAGTTTTAAACAAAAAACGTTTTCGAAAACTTTTTTTCTCAGTACTTCTATAAAATATGCTTTTTTCTTTATTTGTTGTGGCGTTTGATTATTTATTAATGAGATATTAGACGAAACTTTTTCGTTTTTCATATGATTTGTTCAGCTACCCAAATCGAATTTACCCTATCAGATCCTGTGGGATACTTTTAATTCCTCTGATTTCCGGAGTTCGGACGGCCGACTGGATCCCGAAATCGGAATTCGTTCAGTTCTTTCGCTTCCCAATATCTAAATCGTGGAGGATCCGGAGATCGAATTCAATATCCGAAACCAGTCGAATCCGTTAATTTTCGATCAACGCAAATCTACAGATCCTGGGGTGCGCGCTTCTTTATGTTTTTTTCTTTCTTTTCTTTGCGCATAATATATTCAGCGTTTTGTTTCGAAACAGCCGTACTTTAAATATGGCATTGCAGAAAATAAAACCAAGAAAAATTTCTTCTCAAATTCTTAACAGTGTAGGCCATCGCTCAGACTGTTCAAAAGACGTGTTGTACACGTCATAGCTAGTGGGCCCTTACACTCTCTCGGATGAGAGTGTGAGCGACAGGAGTCACTAGAAAATAAACTAAAAAAAGTAGGAAATAAAAAATCTAAGACTATTTTTAGCCTGTAACTGCCACGCGTGATTTCTTATAAAGTAATGTTACGATACATATATTCGACATGTAATCATAAATCGTATATTGTATACGTGATTGGCATAGGTCATTTTATTATTTTAGCTGTTTTAGCATTGCGATCCTCCTTTCACCTAAATAGTTTTTCCCGTCTATTTAGTTTTCTATTTTATCTTTTGGATATTTCGTTTGCAAGTATATTCATCGTTCCCTTGTTAGTATTTGAGTATTTCATCTCGTGACGCGACAGATACCTTATTTTTGATAAAGAACAACTCTCTTGTTTTATAAGGCTGTTAATGATGACTTCTAGGGAAGTATCTAATAAACATCCGATTGTTCCAGGTGGATATGGTGAAGTAGAAGTTGGTTATTTTACAAAATACAAAATTACAGTTTACGAGTTTTACAAAATTATTGTTTCATTGTGACCGAATGTTGCCATCTGGCAACACCAAGGCATCAGAACACCAAGCATTTCCAGGATCTGAAAAAAACGTTTGTTATATTGGTGACCAAGGTGTAGGGAATATACTGCAAACGAATTTTTTGCAACTCAGGTTTAGTAGCCGGCTGGAAAGGATTAAACAGAAACTTTTATTGTAAAAGTCCTGCTTAACAAAAGCAAACAGATTCTTAAATCTTTCTTGCGCATACTCTGTAATATGAACTGAATACAGTAAACGCCTTCCTACAGCAGACTTCCACAGTATCGTGCAGTATCACGGCTAGGCAAGTCAAGTCAAAAATGTCCCAAGTTCAACTTCAAGTCAAACCAAAGTCAAGTCAAAGTTGACTTGACTTGGTCCGAAACTTTTCGTACATATACACACTAAAAGATAATGTGTCACATGTGTCGCAAATTGCGATATAATGTGCCACATAATCATCTCCGATACCGGGAGCCGCTTGTGAGACATTTTTTCCATTGACGCTGCGACACATTCCACTGCGTATTTCTACTATACAGAAAACAGTGGAAATTAAGTATTTTTGATCCCTTATTTGATTTTAAGAATATTTTTAGTTTCTTTTGGATGCACTACGTAATGTCAACGAGCTCAATCCACCCGTAATATTCACAGCCCTTCAAAATATTCAGTTTTCGAGATCTGGCATTAACAGCGTAGTCAAGGCCTCCGATTGGTTGGTTTTTTGTCAGAGGAAAAATGTTAAAAGGTTAAAAAGACTTAGACAGGGGCCTTTATTCACGAACAACATCAATGCAAAATTGAAAGAACTTAAAAAGTCCGAAAATTTTCTTATCTTTTACGCATTAGCGCCACCCACAGCTCATCAAAATTGAAGAGCAGCCGAGCCTTAAAGCCTTAGCCTTCATTGTAATGAAGACTACTGAAAATAGTAAAATATAAAATTTAGCAATTTTTTTAACAGAGTAGATCCTCAAATGGCCTCAAGAACTGTGTCTAAAAGTTTTTAGTAACGGCGATACAAACATGCGACACATTCTTTTGCGACGCAATTTCGTGGTTGTTGCGTCGTTGTTAAAATAAAGGATAACGTATAGACTCCACAAATTTTTGTAATTTCAGGCGAATAGCCCAGGTTTCAGCAAATCGTATGATGTATGATGAGCTGGAATTCGAAGTTATTTTAGTCGAAAAATAGAAGAAATAATCCCGGTGGACATTTTCGATGTAAAATGAGATTTTCTGTGTAACAAGACAAGCTAGACAAAACCAGAGTCAAAATATGATCTTATTTAAATTCAGTTCTGAAAACCTACTTTACAAGCTACAAGAAACTCTAAAAAACTTTTAGAACTAGTTTAAATAAAAGAGAGAAAAAATTTGATTCTTTCTTCAGATGGTACCAAAAACAACCAACTTTGGTCTTATTTGATGTATATCTCGGCACCTACTTGAAATGGAGAGTTCTTTTTCTCACAAGTGAATGACCATTACTGAACAAACCATTACTAAACAACCAAAATAAAAAAAAGAAATTTAAAATCGGTTGAGCAGAACAGTTTTCATAGGCAACTGTACTCATATATATTTTTTTACTGCAGTGTACAATTTTACAGAATAAAAATTCTATCACATTGTTGTTCACTTAAAATCCCCATGAATCTGCTCATATTATAAAGCCACGTTCACGCGATACGTTTTAACTTAGTTTAATCTTAATCTTTCCGATCTTGTCCCGTGCGTACGTACTCAGTTTGTTAACTTAGTTTAAGAACTCAGTTTGGCAATTTGCCAACTTAGTTAAGTTAACCAAGTTTATAGAACTCGGTTAAGAACCCCCTATTAAACATCGATCAATCAGTGATTAGCTACATCTTCTACACATGCGTTATGGTCAAATAAATTATACACATATGCAGTTCGAAGCGTATTTGTAGCTCATACAGCGTCCCGCAAATAATTCGAGAAGGTAATTTTCACATTGATCAATCCCCAGGAGCGTCTGAACGGTATCACTTTGAACTCGGTTAGGATTTGGATTAAATTAAGTTAAAAAGTGTCGAGTGAACGTGGCTTAACCGAATAACACTTTATTTTATTATGTACAGTAGTATTAATCAAGACAAGTTTAATTTAAAAGACTGCCTCTTAAAAAAAGATTTATTTTAAGATTTAAATTTAAGCACTGGCTCAGTAAACAAGTATAACTCACAGCGAGATAGGATCAGACCTAGATCTTGTTTATGTTTTTTATCAACTAAGCCTAATGAAAAGTCATCGGAAATGTCCCCTGTTGTTGATGGTGTCATCATACCAAAAACTATACGATCTTTCAACGATTTCTGAACTAAATTAATTAACAGCTAGAGATCAATAACTAGACTATGCCTTCATGCATAAAAAAAGAAATGAATAGATTTTCTGTCCTATCCCAATATATATCATAGAACTACCCTATAAAAAAATTCTAATGCGCACCGGTGCGCATCGCATGCCGTAGGTCACTGGCTGGCACCGGAGCGCACCCGTGCCCAGTAAGTGCCGATTGGCACCAGTGCCGATATATTTCTGCCCAAAAAGTGCCGTACTGAAATTTTATTTAATCAATTTAATTAGTTTTTTTATTATGGTTGTTTTGTTAAGAAGTCCTTTTTATTTTCGTTTCATCCTTCTTTTTTATCATGTGTTATGTCATAAGAAAGTCATATGTTTATAGTGACCTTTCTCTTTCTCTCTGTTCTACTGATGTCATTAGGCCGACCAGTAGTAAATGACATATTCTTTCCTATTCTTCTTGTACGTCATGACCTAATGATGTCATGTTCTGACCAGTTCTTCTGACGTCGTTAGGTTCTTTTCTAATCCTTTCTCGGATTTTCGGTGATATGTATATATAGCTGTATTTTTGCGAATGTAGAAGCATAGTAACCATAGTAGTATTAGTGAATAAAGTGAACAACTTAGAGAATTAATCAAGATAGTTAACTTAACAGTTTATACTAAATTTTGTATTAGAATGCGGCCGGCAATGATCAGTACCATATTGACATGCCAAAACCAAGCGGCATTGTCTCAATACTTCTCTTGAGAAGGAAAAGATGAAATCAGAAAGACATTCGAAATATTAGAAGTATACTATGGTGTTAATATAGACAGAAATTGACAAAACAAAATGATGATTGCAAACAAAAGTTCGACACTGGTGCGCATCGGTGCCCAGAAAAAAAATTATTTGGCTCCGTTACTCATCCGTGCACAATCAGTATCGATAAATATATTTTTTTGTAGGATGATCCACAACATGTGCGTTTATCTTTCAAATAAACACAGATATATCATATATCTGACACACATGGAAAAAAAAAAATAATAAACAATTGCTTTTAGTATAACATCATGTTAGTTAGTTGAATTCTTTTACGAACAGGTTCTGTTCAGAAAAAAGTAAAAAACTCCAGAAATCGGAAAATCAAAACTCATTCGGAAAAGAAGCTCAAAATCGGAAAAATTTCGATAAATTGAAAGACTTAGCAACCCTGCTCTCATTACATATTCTCACAACGCTCTTAGATCATTATTAGTGGTGCTGAAATAAAAGTTTTGAACTGTTAACCTCCTCATATAGATCTAACTTGACAAAGCACTTGATCTCCTCTAGTTCAAGACTAAACACATATTGGCAAGCTCAATGTTTCGCGTCACCCTATATTCAATTTTATTAAAATGTACAGTTTTAAACAACAGTCAATGCAGTTAATAGAAAGGAATGGTATTATTTACCAAGATAGAATTTTGTAAAAAAAACAAAAGAAAAAATAATCGATTGCTTTTTTTCATTGATGTGTATTTGAAAAATAATATTATTTTAATATGATTGCCTTTCTCGATCAGTTATCGATCTGTTTGCGTCAACAATGATGAGGCGATCAATGGAAATGCAATGCAAGAATATGCAATTGAGTGAATTACGCTGGTATTGTACCGTTTGAATGAAGAAATTCAGAAAAATTCACTCGCTTTAAATGTTTTTTTCTGTTATTAAACTATATAGCACTGCTCTCAGTGATTATGACAAACGAAGTTTCCCGACTGTCACTGTCTTTTTTTTCTTGGAAATTAACTCTTTGTTCAATGATTGATTCTTATGGTTTTCATGCGAAAAATATAGTAAATAGTAAATCAAAAGTGTTATTGTAAGATACCAATTAATAGGTTTTGAAACGGTGAATTTTTTCAGTATGTGCAAAAATATTTTTACGTATGTGTAAGCAAAAGCAAGACAATTAGTTTATCATTTCTTTGTAGCTCGAGTTCAATTGAGTTTTTGAAGAAAAACTGTTAACGATATCTGATTTTTCAGTGTTTCTCCTGCCGATACTGGCACTTGTGTGCTAAACGTTCATGAATGTCTCAAAAAATTTGTCAAGTCTTAACGAATCGAATTAACTTTATTTTTCGTAGAGATACTTTTATTTCAATCATGCGTGACATTTTCGACGTAAAATGCAATTTTCTTAGAAAAGAGAACTGCTAAAGTGCTGAAAGTTTTATTATAAATTTATCATCAGATCTGAAAAAAGGGTAGAAAAATCAAGGTTACAACTGTGATAGTTGGTGAGGAATTGAAATAATAAAAATGAAAATCTCGTGTGTCATTTAGTGTAAAGTCATTGTTTTTCCCCTTGTTCTCTTCTTTTTTTTATTCAACCATAAAACATAATAAAAAATTTTTTATCAAACTATTTCTCAACTCATTGGTTATCGAATTACATATAAATAGTTTAAGTGTATTTAGTTGCTGGCCTGTACACTGTCTCTCGTGACAGTAAAATACAAGTGTCTGTCAGCACATGTTTTATTAAAAAATACCACAAAAATAAACACAAATCTTAAATCCAATTATATGTTCTGGAAGCCAAGAACTTCAGCTAAGAACAGGTAGAAAATAATTTAGCTCAATAGAGAAAAATTATAGAGAAAAAGGTAAACTTTTGACGACAGATAGCGTTGAAAATCACAATGTTTTGCAATGATAAGTTGGGAGTAAAGGAAGATAAAATCTTGGCGTTTTGGATGGAAGTAGGTATCAAACTAAGGAACAAATCAAAAAAATAAATTATTGAAATTCGTTTAGTAGAAGAGGAGATATAGAGGTTTTACATTTCGGAGTAACACTAGCGCGCAATTCACTCTCTTATGCAGTATAAACGCAAGTTTGCATCGTATAAAAGATAAATAAATCTCAAAGCACACAAGAAAAGAGCAGGAGGTGTTGTGTGCCTAAACAAACAAACAAAAAATGCAACTAAACATTAGTAAAGGCCAGTAAACCTTCTGTACAGTGTCAAAATAGTTAAATACGTTCTAAGAGACAGAGAATGCTAGATGATTGATTGTGTTACAGCTAAATATTTTTAAACCCTTACAACTCTCGTTCTCTATACTCTACTTCAAAAGACTATCAAAATGTGTCATGGAAGACACGTTTTGAAATACTTTGTGTACTGTATTGACAACGTGTATTGTGTTAAATATTTTTTATAAAAACACCAATTTTATCAGTTTATTTACAGACAAATATATACATGATAAAGAAATCGTACTTAAGTTAAAACTAGAAAGCATTAATTTTGTACAGTAAATAAAATAGGACTATATGTTTAGCTTTTGTAACCCGGTTTAGACTAAGTTTCTCATCCATCATTGGTCACTTCTAATATTGTTATTCATAGATTAGATTCAGTCCTTTAACTAGATAGAATATATGTCATGTCAAAGATCATTTTTAGAATAAACTAATCACAGTTATTCCAAAGCTTTGCGCATATCACTTCAAAAGCTTTGTATTTTGAGATAGCTCAAGAGCCAATCTTGAAATCAACTAAGGGTGTTTCAATCTTAACTAGTGATTCTCTCACTAGGTTGTGTTTCTAATTCATTCATTATTTGAGCAAAATATTCACTACCTCCAAACATTTTCCGTGATCTTGTACCTAATGGTATTCGATTATCAATCTGGTCTATGTCATCCTGAGTTGACTTTGTTTGTTGTAAATATTTTCTTAGAATTGAACGTGTTTGACCATGTTTCAAAGGTGTTACCTGTTGTATGGATCGTTGATGTTGAGATTGGTTAAGTCTCTGAGATGAAAATAAATCCGATAGTTTATCCGGATCAAAATCACTACTACCATCATTTGACATTCCATCGGTAGTACTTGTAATGTCAGTTAAAGTATCTGCACGAAGTTTTGGTAATACTTTTGCTTTTGATATTGCTGTTTTCCATAAAGAATGTTGATGTTGTTGTATTTGATTAATAGTACCAAAATCTACGCGTCGAGAAGATGTCAATGGCTCACAATCTATTGTTGCACGAAGTGGACTTGAATATTGAATACGAGGAAGATCAGAAAATTTTTTTATTGAAATATTATTGGAGATGATAGGAGATTTTTGTAACTCGACTTGAATTGGAGGTAAAATGTTATATTTTGGACGTGATAATGATTGTTCATCTAAAAATATTAAGAACAGATAAATAATGGAAATAAATATTTTCTCTAGTTATTATTACCCTTCATATTTTGGTTTGATGTACCTGAATGATCTCGGATTATTGTTTTTCTATTTTTTTTTTGATTATCTTCCATATTTTCTACTCCAATTTCTTTCTGAAATTGATAAACATACCATGTACATGTTGAAACGAGTTGTTCAGCTTGTGATGGTTCAATGCCAAATTCTGCTAGAGAACTTTTAAGAAGTTCATTATCAAATTTTCTATTTGTTTTTAACCATTTTAAATAATCACTATATTTCTCTTTTAATAATGATACATCATTATCACCAACATTATTTGATGAAAGTTGTTGAGATTGTATATTGGTATTATGATGTCGGTCTGAACTTCTGGTAGAATGTTGACTAGATGTAATTGAATGCATTGGTTGACTTTTTTTTAAACGACGTGTTTTATAGGCGATACTCGGTAGTTTACTAGATTTTAAATGTGATGTTGAACCATATTTTGTTGTTGTAGTAAGAAACATAATATATCCAATTTAATATTAAGCCTATAAATAGATTAATGATATAACATCATAATAAAATTTGTCATATTTTATTAAAAGAAGAGTTAAGTTTAAAATATTAAAAAGAAAAAAAAAGAGAAGAAAAAGATTTATTAAACTTTAACTTATATACATTTGATATTTATACTGCTAAAGAAAAAAGAAATGGAGTATATGATTGTTATTACGTAGTTAAAGATAGTTATATTTATTTTTGCCATATTCAGATGTTAAACAAAAGGAGAAAAAAAAAGTTTAGGTATATGCTTACTTCATTGTGAAAAATTGAACTTTTCTCATATTAAGATGGTGCTCCCACCTGCATATAACAAGGCAAAGAAGAAGAAAAAAATTATTTAACAATAATGTCAATCATTTTTGAGTTTTTTTTTTTTTTTTGTTCACAGTATATCAATATACAAACTTGAACTTATTTTCAAGTATCGCTCCTCATTCACATTTTCTTCTTTTCTAATAAAAAATGTATGTTTTGGCTAAATAAAGACGTGTGCCACCATAAATCATTTAAATACCTATATAGCTGTCACACAACTATGCATAATCTCTCTACACTTTTCAACAACAACAAAAAAATTGAGAAAAAATGTGACAAACTTTTCATAATCAAGTGGATATTTTCAAGTAGTTTAAATAAAACATATAATGCAATGTATAGCGTTAAAATAAAACAAAATCTTGTACAATTTAAAAGGTAATTCATATATTGATACTTGTGCGTTTGCACGCATATGAAAAAAAGTTCAATTGAAATCAAATAATTCTCATAATTTCAGATTTGTGAATAAAATTAACTGGAAAAACTATGCTGTCAAGATTTAAAGTTATGTATAAATTTTCTATCAATAAAAGCCTGATTATACAAGAAAAAATTTAAAATGAATAAAATCTTTTTCAAAGTTAGATAAAAAACTTATTGTACATAACATGTAAAAAGCTACCGACGAATGATTCACAAAAATCTACAGATCAATTTCACAGTACGATCGTAGCAAAAGTGTACTCAAAAACAGTACTCAATTAAGAATCTCATTGTATATAAAAGATGGTCATTTAGTCAAAATAAGTCTCAAAGAAATCGTATTTTGTTACCGGCTGGCATTGAATCGAATTCATCATGTTTTTCTCTAAATGGTATGCAAATAAATTTTGCTTTTAAAGGTCGAACGGATAAGGATTCGATCAATTAGCTGCTCATTAAATTTTACTTTCACACAAATACACAGACAAATACAGATGGAAAGGACAAGAAGCCAAATCATTCTCTGGTATATAACACACTGCGTGACATATTTAATCCAGAAAATTATTTTGCAAATTTTACAAAATTTCAAGATCTATCTCATCTGGAGCAGATAACCATTTTACGATGAGATTCGCCTATCCCTGCAACGGTCGATTTCCATAAGAAAATCGAATTAAAGTTCAACATTTTTCCCCGAAGTTCTTCATATTAGTGCAACATATGAAAGAGAAACTAAAACGGAAAGAGCTAAGTGTTCTAAACAAGTCAAGACATGAAAAATAGGCTCCTTTTGAAGCCATTTTTCTAGCTAAAGAGTAGAGTTAAAACTACGCAAAAACAATGCGTTAGAATCAACATTTCAACTTTAATCGATCGAAGTATCGGTGAAAATTACAACAAAACAAAGTTTGAGGAAAATGTCACAACGACGACGACTTGACGACTCTCCAAGTGTTCTTTTTGCAACAACGTCAGATGATTTGTGACCTGCATGATAAATTTCACCGAATGACATAACTGACAAATGTTTTTCGTATAAAAAATTTCTTCAAAAATTTTCGGCTTGAAGGCATCTTTAAAAAAAATATTTTATTCTTGAAACTGTTTTGAATCAATGAAATATAGACTGTTAATGTCAATGAACATGCATATGCTAAAAATAAAACTTTCGTACAAAAAAAATGCTTTTTTTGGAACGTGTGACCTCGAACTGAAAATTTTTGATGAAAGTTTTTTATTTGAGAAACATTTGTCAATTATGCTATTCGATGCTGTTTATCATGTAAATCTCAAAGCTGAATTCGAAATCCCGTCAAAAACTTTAGTTTTACCTACAAATCGGCATCTTAGACCGATCGGGAAATCAAAATATCGGTATTTACTTGAAATTTTTTGCGATAATTAATCTTTTCTAGTCAAGCTCTTATCTTTTTCAGATTGTCCAATACATCGAATGTAAACGTGGCAAACTTTCCATAAAATCACTAATAAGATGTTTGAGTCGACTGCGAATTAGCTGGTTATATCTGTCTTAAAGTTTTAAGATGCTTAATCCATCTTACATTCTCTTATCTTCTTGCACGTTCACTAATTCGCAATCGACTCATCTTATTTTAAGATGTTTTCTGGGAGCACAGTGATTCACAGCTGACAGAGATCAAAATTAACTTTATCGAATTGAACTTGATCGATTGATATATCTCACGAATCTTATCTAGATATCTCATTTTGGTGATGGAACCAAAACTGAACCGGAAGACTACTGAAGATATTGTGAATAGTCCAATTTGTAGAAAATTAAAAGAACTCTCAGCTTTCTTGTTTGCATAGTCGCCGAGTGACAGGGAGAAACCATTGTGAACTTAAAACAAAAATGGACCAGTTCCATAAGTTATGGAGATCGCTTCTTCATCATATGAGTTAATCTCCATGCTTATACCCTTATCATTAAAAAGCTTTTAAAGGCCATGTTCATAGAGTATTATAAACCGAATATACTAAATATGTCTCATAGTATCGAAGAATGTTTCTTTGAAAGTCTTTTCAAACACTATTTTAAAATGCAAAGAAACTATTGTAAAGCAAAGACTAAAATTTTTCTTCTCAAATATTCCTTTTTTCTCATCTACAACATACCTGTCCAATTCGAATTAAGTGTAGCAACACGTCCTCTTTAGACTCATATGAAAAGATGTTTAGTACTTTTGGAATATAAATGCTTTGCAAGTTTCGTAAATCTATCTTTCGTACCACTTTTTGATTGATAAACATGGCCTTTAAAAGCTTTTTAATGATAAGGGTATAAGTATGAAGATGAACTCATATGATGAAGAAGCGGCCCCCATAACTTATGGAACTGGCCCATTTTTGTTTTAAGTTCACAATGGTTTCTCCCTGTCATTCGGCGAATATGCAAACAAATTAATACAGAAAGCCGAGAGCTCTTTTAATTTTCTATAAATTGAATACGCCAGGATGTCTTACAAAAGTGGGCTATGACTAAAAACATGCAAAAAAGAGATGAACAAAGGGGATAAAACGAATGTCAGTTTCTCTCCTTGGATATAGACAGGTTAGAAAAAAAGTAGTCAATTATTTGTTATTTACGGGACTTTTAACTTACAGATAAATCTCATTATATGTGTGGGGACAGCGAATTGACAAACTATCGTGT
>CAJNOQ010003402.1:0-20368 GCA_905250885.1 Didymodactylos carnosus | reverse complement strand
TCAAAAAATGAAAAAAACACATTTTTTTTCAATAATAGACAGTACTCCAAAAAATTACTCTCCAAAGTTACTTTATTATTAAATAGACGGTTTCGTAATTTCTTGTTAGTGTGGTTGTATGGTACTGTAGGCCTTAGAACACTCTTAGTCGTCATCACGTTCTGTGAGTAAATTATATTCATTTCTTGAAGTCAGATTAGACTTGCTTATAAAAAATTATTTACCATTTACCATTCTTTCTGTGTCTAGGCTATCTTCATCGAATCAACAACAAGAAGCATCTTTAACACCGATGTTAAAATATTTAATAACCGATGAAAATCAAGATGTTTCGATAGCAGTCGAACCAAAGAGTGAAAAACACGATCAGTTAAGAACAACATCAATAGGTGCGGAACATGAGGATGGTGAAATTGATGAAAGTGAAGATGAAGCTAGTAATTCTACTCCTTTGCCGATGGAAATTGGTATAGATGATAAAAAAAAACGTAAAGTAATCGTAGATCAAGTAGATGAGGAACAAAAACAAGATAGTGTTTCAAAAAAACAAAAAACATTGCTTGATGGAATAAATAAACAAGGTCAAGAACAAAATATCGACATTACGAAACATATTAGTGGAGATCCTACACTGACTGGCGTTGAGGATAAACCATGGATGACATCTGAGTTACGTCAATTGATTAAACAACGAAAACGTTTACAAGCACAAATTTTAGCAGGTGATACAAATGTTGAAGTAGAGAAAAAATTTAAAAAATTAAGAAATACAATATGTAGATTGGCAAGATCATTAAAAGGTACGAATACGTTCACTCGATTGCGAATAATAGAATTCTCTATTTCTCATTTAAAATGAGCAAGTATTTTATTAGACTAAGAAGTACATGTACTCATTATTCACCTTCACTTTTCTTCTTATCGCAATGACAATTTTTTTTTATTTTAGCTAAGTATGAAAAATCCATCACAAGTCCAAAATCTCCATCAAACGTCACTAACGGCAATCAATCTTTGACTAGTCTTCCATCATCTTTATCAAATGGTCAAGCGAACACCATCACCACAACAACATCACTAACGTCTCCTACGACATCTAACACTCAATCTTCATCTGAACAAAATTTACTTCAATCCTTTTTGGATCCCGCAATGGTTATGATGATGTTAATGTATCCAACTCTGTATTCAAGCATGCAACAACAATTACTTTCAAATCCAAACATTTTATCTGCTTATCAAGAAATGATTATGAAGTCAACGCCAGGTAAAGCCAGATTAGAATTACGGCAAGCGTCGAGTCTATAATTATTCTTTATTCTCTCTTTTCTCAAGGTAAAGTGGCTAGTGAAACACAAGTTGTACCAGGAACATCGATCGACCAATTATTGAAACAAACAACATCGACTTCTAAACCACAAGAGAATAAACAACTAATGCAGCAAATCTTATTAGGAAGTGGTTTGTCAACGAATGAGGTGAAAACAGAAAGAATACTGGGTTCGGCGACAAAACCAATCAATCTAAATGCTTCTGATACTATGTCTGCACCAAACACAGAATTATTAAGTCTGTTAGAAAACGTAACAAGTACAACTATTGATAGTCGAAGAGGACCTCAAACACCTCCGGGTTCACCGCCAAACAAAACAGGATTTATTGTACGTAAACATCTAATATTCTTTTCTTACTTCATATACTTTTGTATAAGGAAAAAAGAAAAGTATACTTCGTGTTTTTATTTGAATACTTTTTCAAGTACAATCCACTTGCGCTTTTAGCCACAAATTGGAAATAAACCACGAATAATGACTACTCCAACTACATCATCTAATAATCCATCTATTCTAAATGATTCACCAAAAACTGCAACTCCCGGTGCCTCTGATCAACAAGAATTTCAGTTTAATGCACAAGATATGTTAAATAATTCAAAACTTTCACCTAATTTTCAACAACAAAATCCTAGCCCAGGACAAGTTCAACCTGGTCCGCGTTCACGTGAACGTGGACACCTCAGCCGTCATATTCCATTAACAAGTGAACAAATGAAAGAAGTATTGGCACGAGCGAAAAATTATGTAACTAGTAAACAAAACGATGATGTTCCATCAACACCACCCATCTCAAATAGACGACATATACCATCTGCACAGCAAAATATAAAAACACAAAAGGAAACAGCTGCACAACAAGCAGTTGCAGCAGCCATTGCGGCTGTTCAATCGCAGATACCATCGGCAACAAATGCACCACCACCCCATTCAACACATCCGATTCGGATTCAATTAGGTAAGTACATAATTTAGCGAATGTTTAGATTAATACAAAGGTTGAAAATGGAATAATCATTCAAAAGTAAAAGTTTAAGAAAAACGTAGCCTTTTTACATCATTTGAAAAACAGAATAAATTTTCTGATACGAGAGTTTAGCATCATACTGTGGATTTGCTAACCCTTTGTCTGTAATAAATGGAGCTTTGAAATGTATAATCTCTGATGAAAACATAACGTTTCCAATATGCAGAATATTTTTCGTTCGATTTAGATTATCAAAAGTCAAAAACTTTGACATCCGTAATACCAACGATAAACAGTACATCTTCATCACCACTACCCGTAAAAACCTCACAATCTCCTGTTCCTCCTATGGAGCCCATGTCGTATCAACCACAACAACAAACTCCCTCACCATTTTTTCAACAAAATTGGGCACAACCGCGTACTCCACAACCAAATTCATCATTTTCATTTACTCCGCCAGCTCAACTAAGAGGACCATCAAGACCTCCAATGCATCCACAACACCAATATTCTCAACAACAGCATCCTCCATTTGACCCTCAATTTTTTCGCTATCCACTTCCATCTCAACAAATTACTCCGCCACATCCGCCTCCAATTCGACATCCCAATAGTTATAATCAAAATCAGTATTATCAGCCTCATCATCCACAACAATATCCTTCACATCATTATCCCCCACCGCGTTAAACATGTTTTCGTTTTGTTTTGTTTTCTAATGAGAATTCTTTCTTTCGTTCATATATCTGTTATTATTTTTTCTTATGTCATTGTTGTTTGTTATGTGATTCAATTCTATTACTTTGTGTGATTTCTGAGTATACTGTTTTTTTTTATAATTTTTTTCTACCTCGCCTGTAAACCATACAAGATGTATTTTATTTCTGAAACAAAGATGATAAAGTGTATTATTTAGCCTGATATGTTATTATGTGATCCAAATTGCTTTTAGTTATCTTATTTTTGAATATGAAAAAAAAAATTGATAATAAGGACGTTTCTGGATCAAAATATGTCTTCCTTCTTTCTTTGATTCTATCTCTCTCTCTATTGATTTATAACATTTGTTTTTTTCGTTTAGATTAGCGGAAGTTTTAGTTGGTGTTGTTTTCAATATAAAAATGTTCAATAGTTTGATCAGCACGCAGAATATGAATAATATATACTTGTTTAACCTCTTTTTCAGAGTTCACATGTCATTATTATCAAAAAATATTCCATTTAAAAATATCTAACTATACCTTTTCCTTCTCATAAGGGAAATGCTGAGGTAGTACGGCATAGTTGTGACACTAATACTTACCGGTGTCGCACTCAACTTAATATAAAAATTAGATAAAAGTAACTACGATAAAAAACTAATTAAAAACTAAATAAATTTTAATGCAGCACTTGTAAAAATCACTGCACTTTGTATTTGAAGATATTGACACTGGCAGTGCCACACATTTACTTCTTTTCTGCAGATTTTATACTGTGAAAGAAATTTTGTGGGAAAAAACCTGTATTTTGCCTTAGATAAATTTGAAATTTTATCTGGTGTTTAAACATCTTACCTATATGTGTGTGCTGGATAACCAACAGACAGATATGAAAGAAATAATCAAGGATATATTATCAACAAGCAAGTTTTCAGACACGAACAGTACAAAGTACATCAACGACTTATTTCGTATAAAATACTTTTCATGCCATTTACAAACAAAAGTAAAGTTTCACTTTTCTACAGATAAGTGGACTTTGCCGTTTAGGTCTCTTTGTATATATTTTTTGAAACATCTAAAATTATTGTACTCATAGATACGATGTAAAAGCTGTCATTGAAGCTAAATTAAATATTGAAAAAGTTTATTCCTAATTTAATTTTTCCTTTTTTCATCTTTAGATGAATTATTTAGAAAAAGATATGTATTCAAATGTGAAGGTTGAGTGGGTTGATGTTTCACCTAGAGAACGTGAACAAATTTTGTGTACGTTTGTGTACTACACTTTGGTTTTTGAATCTATATTAATGATTCTTTTGCAGTGTCAAACAGTAAACATCAACAAAAACAGAAAAAGACAAAACCGATTGAATCTCCCGTATCAAATGTAGTAAGTAAAAGAAAGACAAAAAATATCGAAATAAGATTATTCTATTGTATAATTTTTTGTTTTAGTTTCATTTATCACAAGATGTAATGGCAGCTCGTGTTTTTAGCATTGTTCAAACAACGACAACAAATTATGCTCAAAGACCCCTAAGAATGACTAATTTGAAATGGTAAGATGCCTAGTGATTATTTGCTGTTGTTTTTTCATTAGTTAGATTGTAAAATGACATTAATAAACATGTTTTTCTCTCTTTTAGTTCATTAGTACGAACAAGTGACAAAAGTAAAAAAGAAAATTTTGATGCAGCTATGAAAGAATTATCTGATTTTCTTGATCAAGCTGAACGTATGTTCAATATCTATCATTTGTAACATATAGTAGAATCATTGTTTATCGTTTTATTTAGAAGTACAAATTCATGAAAGCACGTACGTTTTGATAGGTCTTGATCTAATTTCTTTATGCAATATTCATCATATCTGTATATTTTTAGAATTCGTCCAGCTGCTAAACGTCTTCGTTCATCACCGCCATCACCCACCGCCTTGGAACAGTCACAATCGACAATTACTCGTTTTGCTAGTCATGATAGTTATTTAAAACCCTTTCCACCTGTACCACCAGTCTCACCTCCGCAAACAAGTTTATTGCTAGTACCACAAAATGATAATGACTATTCATTTTTTCAAGATGCATGCTTATCAGAATGGAATACACCACCATCAAATAGAAAAATGGCTTCAGTAATTACCACACCAGTAACGACAGCAATAGTATGTGAAACAGTTAAGAAAAATCGAACAATGTCATCGCCCGTGACCATATTCCCGTCAAGTAAAAAATCAACAGTTGTAGAAACAATTACGACAATTCAAGATCCAACAGGTAAGTTAAAACGAATATTAGCAGACATTTGTAAAGAATCATCAACAATAAGATGACAACAAACAGATTTATTTTTGTTAAATAATCTTTTCTTTGGATTTTATTGACTCATAACTTATTAAAACTCACGTTTTACAAGAACCATCATTTCATTATTTATTTGAAGCTTTTGCTGCAATATTCCTCATAATATGGTATCTATTTTTTTTCTTCTAGAAACTGTTATTAAACAAGAAAAACAGCTACCTATTACTACCACTTCTAATATGATTGATTGGGGTGACGATGGTATTGATGACTGGCTTAGTCAAATTCCAATGGAAAGTCTTGTAAACGAAAGTTTAAAACCTAAAAAACCACTGTCAGTTGAACAAACTGATGAAATTACAAGAGTGGTGTGTGATGATTCGTTATTGAATGAAAGCAAGACAGAATATAATACCCTCACAAAAGAGCATAATGAAGCATTCAAGACATTTGTTAATCCAAATAACGATTTGAACGATACAACGACTATTGACATGTCTGTAACAACTCTTCAAAGTCCCAAAGATTTTGTTCCACCTCGTCCCTCACCGCCAATTACAACAAAAAGTGTGGCAGCTATTCATCGAACGACAACCGATCCATTACCGACACATTGTTATCTCCAACAAAAACATGAGTTAAATGAACTAGAACGTGCTCGTAGTGATTCGGTTTCTCAATCTACGAGCACTTTTACAGTAGTTAAAAAACTCTGTACACCGGAAGAAATTGAACAAAAACGTCTAGCAGCATTACAAAAACGTAAACAATCATCTGTTGCTGAAGTAAAAAAACGTTAGAAAAGTTGCAATTTTTATATATTCATTCTTTGTGTTTCTTTTTTGTTCGATTATTTTTTATATATTTTTTTTGTTCGCTGTTTTTGACTAACTCTTGTTTTTTTTCAACTCTCTAGTCGTGATATTCTTTCTCACTCAGATCTATCTAATAGTTTTATTGTTGTGCAATATTTTTTTTCTATTTTTATTATTATTATTCAACTGTGCCTATGTAAAAATAGTCTTAATACAATAATAAAGATTTTTTACATAAAAATAATCAGTGCCAAGTGCGTCAGCGGGTCATTGAAAGAAGTGTATATGGTAGTTTTTTCTTTCCTACCAAGAAAGCTATCTTGTGATTCATCAAGAAGCAAAGTGTTATTTAACATCCTAAAAATAAGGATTAGTATTACTTTCAAAGAGATTATCGTATTTTCTGATTTGATTATGCAAGAAACGTAAGACATCTCAGAGTATGGAATGAATATGCATTCCTCAACTATGAGTTCATATGTATTAAAAGCTCCTTTTATTATACAAATTATTCTCAGATCCAAATTCTGAAGAAATATGTTCTTTTATTTTGTATTTTTCTCAAAAGTTGCTCTTTCAACTTGGAGCTGTTGTTCCATTTACAAAATGTTTCCTATATAACTCATTGTTAGGAAAAGCAGAATCTGAAATTAAAAAACAAACAGCCTTTAAATTCGAATAAGAGACTATTGCATTATTTTACAATCAACAAAGTGGATAGATAACTTCTTAATTTTCTAATCATATCCTTTATTCATAACAACTTCTACATTTACACGAAAAAACTTATTGTAAGAAAAGGTCTTCCCCTATCTTACAAGCCTACTACGTTGAAATTGAATTAAAATAAACAGCTCCGTTTTTTGAAAAACCTAATTTAATATAATATAAGTGAATTTTGATACACCAATATCATGTCTATTTCCTAAACATGTTAAGAAATGTTGTAAACAAAAGTCCATCTTTCACCGGATTAACATCGACTGTTCGGGTATGAAGATGGTGAGCCAAACGATAGCCGCACATCTCAGATACATGTACATCGTTCGGTTATGAAGACGGTCAGTCACACGATACCCACACTTTTGTGGAGGCAATCCTTAAAAACAAATACAACACAAAGAGGGACACTAGGTCACCTCCACACCGTCCACCAATGTCATGCCAATGCCTAAACATGTTAAGAAATATTGCAAACAAAAGTCCATCTTTTGCTGGATTAACATTGACTGTTCGGGTATGAAGATGGTGAATCAAACGATACTTGCACTTGTCAACAACATCTACACCGTAATAATAATTTTCAAGAACCAGAATCTTTAAAGAATTTCTGCAGTTTTGCGTTTTCTGTAAGACATGGATTAATATTTTGGTAAAAGGCTGAATTGAGCGAATTTCGGTATTTCTGCTTTTAAAATTCCACCAGGGCAATCTTGCAAAATAGCCAGAACCATCCACCCATGGGTGAAAATTTCGAAGAAAAACTTTTCTCCACAAAATAAGAGTATGATACATCGTTTAATGCAGTTTGATGCACTGATCCTAAATATCACCTTGGTTTTTAATACAAGTGTTCCTGAGCGAAAAAAATTAGACTTCACGCGCGAAACTTGCAAAATCAAGGGTTTTTAGAAAATCTATAACTCACCTTTGGTAAATATGTGCATTTATGTGCATCCATATTAGATGCAGTAGATGCTGACGAACATTTTGAACTACTTTTGAGCTACCTACGGAGGTGGATGTAGGTGGATACCTCATTGCAATCATAACACCTGTTCCAAGCATACAGCCATGGGTAAACTTCGTTTTGTTTTCAGTTTTAGATGCACATCGCAATATTTTTTTTTCGGCGTAGAGCTGAGAGTGTCCTGATTCCGAATACATCCATTTCAAATCTTTAAATTAACATAGTTTAATAAAAATCGATTTTTCCTTAGATATCTCTGAAATATGGTCTATTTTTTCCGTATGCATTATCTCTGAAAGTTCGCCACTTGGGACAACAATTTTTGCGCCATTAAATAGATCATCTATATAAGTATATTCGACACTATTTGAATTTTGAAAAAGCGTACTTTGGGTTTTTTGCCAAATGTCCGCATGGATGCCCACTGTGCCGGGCCAGCGCAGCCATCGTCAGTAAGACGCGTGGATAACCAGGTATGGAAAAAAATAAATAAAAAAGGACTAGTTATTTAAAGTAAATATGAGAGCATCTTACTCTATCGAATGAGGTCAGATGCCGGCTTCTTCTTAATTAGTCTTTATTGTAAATTGGGAGCATCGCGAACACCTTCGATAGGAAAAGTAGATTAGATTAGAGAACGGTATGAGCAGACTGCAGACTGTTCCTACCCTAGACTGTTCCTACCCTAGGGCAAATGCTCTTGTAGGACTCTTGCTCTTTAAGTTTTGCTTTTCAAAATATGTATGAGTATGAAGTATACAGTATGTAACAATAGTCTTAATTTTCTTCTCTTGCCTCTTCCATGAACACATTCTTATATGGCAAAGAAAAGATTTCATAATCTATAGTAATTGATGAAGACTGATTCATGATATGCAAGCGAAGAAAATTAAGACTTGTTAAATACTCTATATTTCATACTAGTATATATTTTGAAAAACAAAACTTAAAGAGCAACAGCCCTACAAGAGCATTTTTCCTAGACGAGCAAATTTCCATTGAGCTTTTGTCCTAGGGTAGCCTTTTGTCTGGGTAACTTTTTTCCGAGTAACTGATGTCCTCGGAGAGGAACAGTTCGGGGAACAAATGTTCGGGAGGCATTTGTCTAGGGAGCATATGACCGAATATCGCGAGAATTATGAAATAAAGATAGCCGAAAAGAGAACGGAATTAGTGCTGAACAGAGAACGGTTCAAAATTCCGAGTTCAGAAGACTGTAAAGAAAACGTTCATATTAATTGCCAAACTTTTCGATAGTAAATTATGATCTATGTCTGGCATTATATGCAAAAAAGTACAAATATATATGACATTTCAAAAAAAGTAGAGTGAAAAGACTATATGCTTTTGGTCTACCACATTCTTTTGTCCTAAAGGATACGATCTTTTGAAATTACATAATAGCCAAAACCAATTACAAGTCCAACTATATGTTTACAAACGTATTCTCTACAAAAGAATTTGCACAAACAAAAGTTACGTTGAACCGAAACTACGTGAACACATTCATATCATATCTTAAAATGATTGAATGGTGAAAATGCATTGCTACCAAAACAATTAATTCAATCGTGAACACTTATTATTGGATGTGATGTGGGAACAACCGTTTCAAAAATATTCTATGGGATTGAAGTTCCATATTTTATAGCACCTTGAGAACATTTTAGTGCTAATGTTTCTAATTCTTTAATTATAACAACATTTTGTGAAAATCCAGTCTGAATCAAATTTTCCCATCAGTCTATCAGTAGTTTTTGTATTGTCGAGCACACCGATAAGTACATTTGTTGCAATTGACACTTGATTCACTTTGAAATATAGATGCTTTATTTTCTGATATGAATTCATTAAGTTCAGCTTTCGTATTGCAAATTCACAATGGTAGCCATTGTCGGCGCATCATTTTGTTTATAGTTCTTTTACTATTTACTTATTGATGTGTAAATATGAAGAAAAATCTCTCTTCCATACTTTTTTCAATCAAAAGATGTATATAGAGTTCATAGTTTTCAGTTCCTTCCCACAAAATTTAATTTGATATGTTTTCTTCCACTATTGTCCATCCCAAAAAAGAATAACCCATGGCTAGTTTTTTAATAACTCAAAAATGGAAAGAGCTAGAGTAGTGGATCTTTTAGATATAGAAAGAGCAGTTCATAGAGCATCTTTCTGTAAACAACAAGCTTTTCGACAAGTGTTTCAAAAATCGTTTTTTGACGGAATCTCTAGAGAGCTCGTGCATAACGAAAAAATTTGAAATATTAAACTATTGGTTTAGTAGATAGAAGAAGTGCCGTCTACAAAACGGGATCTAGGCGACATCTTCATTTACTATGCTCCAATAGCTACAGGCATTTTTCGCGAACCCCCGCCCTTTGCACTGAAAGCTAAAAAATTCAGAACTCATCCAAAATCGATTCAAATTACTTCAGAATATCAACATGTAATTTCTTTTAAAATATTTAATAGTTGTAATAATTTAACATGACGTAGGGTTGGTGATAGAGATTTTATTACAGATGATGATTGCTGTTGAATATGATTCATTAACATGGTGATAGCTTGTATACGATAAGTATCGATTAAAAAACGTTCACGTATGTCTTTCACATCTTGATGTTGAAAAAAAAATAAAATAAATGATTATATTTTAACGATATTTATTGAATTCATAATATGTCCTACCTGCTTTAAATATAACAGCAACTTTCAATAACATATATTCCATTTTATCGATTGAATGAAGATTAAATTGATTTAAAATTATTTGAATTTTATTTAATGCTAATATTTTTTCATCACTATCATTAAATAGTATAAACATATCTAAAACAAGATGATTAGAAAAATAATTAATGAAACAAAAAATTTTGACATTATTTTATTTTTGAAATTTTGTTTGTTTTCTCTTTTTAAGTGTTTCTTATTGCTTACTTTCATCAATAGACATTTGATGTTCGGCGGCTGTTATCAAAAATAGTTCAGACCATGATTCTTGTAATAATGTTAATTGATCGGTATCTGGAAGTTGGATAAATGATGGAATTGTACGTGCCCAACGAATTGAAGCAAATAAAATATATGTAGCTCGTTCATAAATATAATTCGTGATGGATAATTGAACTGTAGAATCTTGAAAATAGATAATTTAACATTATAATTTTTAAAACTCAAGATTATCTAATATCTTACGTAGGGATGTATTGACTAACTCTGTACTATCATCTTTCATAATGCCTGATAAATCTGTTTCGAATGAATGATCATCAGAACTTTCACCATTACTATATTTTGAAACATTGTGAAAGTGAGATGTTAATGATTTTGATATTGTTGGTGTTACGTAATTATTCCATGTAGGACTACTACTACAACAACAAAATAGAGTAAAATAGAAACAAAACTCAAAGTAAGAGAAACGAAAGACTTAATGAAGTTTATGTGTCATAATGATTGAAAAATATATTATTAGTCTATCATTGATGGTTATAATCACTTACATATTATTTGTCATATCTTTTATTGCAATATTTTCGTATTGATCTAATAATGATGATTTTTCTATGTTAAATACGTACCCATTGGATGAAGAAAATGTTTCTGTTGGTGTTACTGTTGGATGTGTATGTGACCAAAATTGTACCGTATTTGGAATTGGATATAAATGATAAGATGATTTTGTTTTTGTAATTTGAGAATTTCTTGGTGCTCGTTCATGTTGAACAGCTAAAATTTATAATAGTAAAGCACGCTTTCAATTGAGTTAAAAGTCTTCTTCTTCATTAGATATTTATTTGAACAAACAGTAAATGTCAATATACTCAATGATCACTTAATAAATATTCATTTGAAGTATGAGTTGTTCTCCTCCTACTGTAAGTAGTAGTAGATCTCATAGTCATTTTATCACACAATAAAAAATACATCTGTCAAAATTCACAAATGAGAGCACAAAAGTGGAAACTTTTTATTTATCAGAGACAATTCAGAATACGACTATATAGATCAATCAAGTTTATAGTAGTTAAAAGAAAAGATTTTTTGTTTGATTCTAGATTCTAACCTACCAAGGTAGTTAATTTTTGACTCCGATTATGAATTTGATTTGTACTCTGACGAGATCTAGAGCCATATTGTAGAGCACGTTGAATTATTTATGCACAGAAATTTTAAGAACTAACAGAGCATTTTTTGAACAATTATAAAAATTTAATAAAAAGAGCGAACATTTTACCTTGTCTTGATGAACATTTTTATAACTGTACGAAGGTTGATCTATGTGCTCTTAATATCTCTATGCATAAGTAGTTCAATGTGCTCACCTCACTCTTTACAATCTAACGCTGCCCGAATGTGTTAAGATGGAAGCTCATATCGGATCTTCTATAGATCCATCCAAGAACGACCAATAAGCACAAACGAATATTCGATTCATAATCTTCCTCGAAAATTTTCCTAAAAAACGTATATTTCGTCGCAGAAACAGTAGGAAAGAGTCCCTTGTTCGTATAATTCAAGAATCATTCATCTATAAAATCTTGACTCATGTGAATCTTACCATTTTTGTTCATTTTCATTGCTAAACATTTTTTCAGTCTACACGCTTGACATTGATTTCGTCGATTAAGATCAACTGGACAATGTCCTTTATCTTTACAAACATATTTTGTATTTCGTCTAATGGAATGAAAAAAGAAGTATAGTGGGAATCAATTTGCCTATCGTATATCCTTCATCTACCTAATACTTCGTTTAAAAAATCCTCTACAACCGTCACAACTTAATACACCATAATGTTTTCCACTAAAATAAAACTTATATAAATATGAATCATATACAACATTTAGAAATTTACCTTGCTTTGTCACCACAAACAGAACATAAAGAAAGAGTTCGACGTGAAACAGGAACAATGGGTGATGGAAGTGAATCCTCAGATGTTGATGGTGGATTTTGCCATGCTATTTGTTCAAGATTTTCTTCATCATTTGTTGTTGTTGACACTTTGGAAATGATTGATGCAACACTATCTAAAGAATAGATTTGAAAAGATAAAATACAGAAAAGTTAGAGAAAGTTTTTCCACTAAAAAATAAGCTGTAGGCATAAATTTATTTCTCAATGGTAATATTGTTCATCAATAATTGAACATAAACGGCAGGATAAATTTAACAGACTAGTACCGACATAAAACGCATGTATTTTGCAGTTCAATTTATATTAAACAAAAAGTAAGTTACTTTATTACTCAGCAGGTGTGTTCTCTCTTTTCCTCTATTCAAGCCAATTTAAGTGCAATAACCTTATTTATTAGTCAACGGAATTAGCTTCATACACAGACACACACATAGACATATAAACTCAAACGGTGACAATTCAATTATTGCACAATGATTACTTGATTCCTGATGTGTATATTCGTTTTCTTTTGCTCTTTTATCTTTTATTCATAAAAATATTTGGCAGCTTTTTGAGTAAAGAGCATAACTGAGAATGACGTCAACGCTTGTAACAAAAAAATGATGATGATCATAAAATGGATTTATGACGGAACATATACATAAATAATTAGAGATAAAAAGACATCGTCTTGAAGAGTGTAAACAATTTTAATAGACATAGAATAGAAAGGTTTAATAATACACAGATTTATTTTTCTCTTTCGTTAGTTGTTTGAAATATGCTATTTGTTATGTTTTAAATATGACACTTCTCTATTTGGATATATAGTGGCAAAATAATGATGAGCTATAACGGTTCAAAAAAATAAAGCTGTTATAAAGAACATTTCAAAAAGATAAGTTGAACTGTTAGTAGAATCTTATAAATAAAACATTTTCTAAGTTTATCAAACCAGTGTATATACGTAGTTAAAAGTTAGTCATTAACAAAAAAGTTCCTAAAGTTTTTGCTGTGAGAATCTAAATAGTTCAGTTTTAGATTGAATTCGTTTCTCTTTGAGACAATGTTAGTCATCGACTACAGCAACATATGCAAGATCCCTGTTCTATGTGTATAAAAGACCAACTTTCACTAAACTCGAAGAATAACATGTATGATGTAGTGACGCGTCAACTCTATATGCTCTCGTTTCAAAGCAACGTTCTTGTCTAGAATTTTACAGATTTCGCTTTGGACTTTCCAAAAGTCATCCCTAGACAAAATCCTACACACTTCCGGTCTATTTTCTACTAGGATCTTGCAGGACCCTAACATTTAGAAGCCACCTAATAACTTCCAAGCAGAATCCTAAAATGCCAGGATTCTACTAGGATTTCGCTTAAGTTTGTTTAAGATCCAAACAGAATCTCAGAAAATCCTATGACTTTTGGGTATACCTGATTTCATTAGGATTTTGCAGAATTTTGTTAGGATCCTAAGAAATTAGAGCGAAATCCTAGTAGGATATGTCTCGGATCCTGTCAGGAAACTTTTAGGACTTGTACTAGAGATGGGACTTTCTTATGTCTACTTTTAGATTCTAATAGCTTTTTTTGAATAAAAATAGTTATCAAAAATTCGAGTTATCACAGGAAGCAAATTGAAAATGATGAATGACATAATACATCGACAGGACATCGCATAGTGAGGGACCGTTCTCGTTATATATTACCTCTTATTTTCAAGTCTTCACGACAGTGATAATATACATTAAGCATGTTTTAAGCGTTTTGCAAAGAAACACTTCTTTGGTTAAAAAAAATCTTCTATTTAAAAATCTTTTTGTTATGTCTTTTAACGCTCATAATTGATCTCTCTGAACTCTATTCTTGAGTATTCTGATGTCTAGAACGGTACCAAGCTATATATAGTACTTAAAAAATAATTAAGAAGAGAAATGTCAAAGATAGTATTGAATCGTTAATTTTTTTATGAATTCTGATTTTAGTAAAATAGATAATTAGGGATAATAGTTCTCATTAAAAAAATGCATCTCTTTCTTTTTTATGCTGCACAATAATCTTTTAAGTATGTGATCCGTACACGAGTTGTACACTTATAGTTTTAAAAGTAATTATTTCGTCGTTATGTCTGTATATTAAACATATAATAGATGTTGTTTTTAACTGATCTTATAATAGCATAACTGTTGTTTTTTTTCATTTTAATTGTTTTAAGTGTTTTAATGCGATCCTTAAATAACACTGCTATCGATACCCACAACAATTATGTCACTATATACTAACTAACACCCATACACCTTATCTATTATTACTGAAAATATCTTACGAAAATTGTTTGTTTAAAATATACTAAGACACGACGATAGTGATAAGATAGTTTGGAAGAAATAAAAACAAAAGAATGAGAGTGTGAAATTCTTTCTAAATTGTATTTTCTGTGAACTATTTTAAAAAATGGACACTCCTTCCTTAATAAACTCATACAAAAATAGAAAATTGTGCTCACTTTATATTTGATCATAAATTACGCATACCAATCACAGTGGGAATCTAAGTTGAATATACGTTCAAGAAGAGATATAGAATAATAGAAATAAGTTAATTAATGAGAGATCAATGATTCGCATGGTAAAATTTGTGTACATCACAAAATTCGATCGTGTTCTCTTCTTTCTCTCTATTTGCCGTATGACAGCAGATAACAGAAGAATTACAATGAGAAAACCATCTTGAATGAAGTCTTTAAGAAGTTTTAATACTGGGTGGTTGATAGTGAATTGAGTTAAAAATTTAGTATAAAAAGTAGAGAAGTTATTTCACTTTTATCAAGTTGTGGATATGTTGGCCATAAGCAAATTATCGATTAAAATGTTTTTTATTAAGCATTTGAGTAGTACTACTACTATTCTTGGATTTATACTCTGTTAGTCTATTATTATATGCTTTTACTACTTCGACAAGTGTCTTCTTCTGAAGTTAAATACTCTGTTACTGATGAGACTAGACACACACACACACACAAATTTTTTCATCTACTTACACATATTAATGTTTTAATCTAATTTTTTTCTTTAACAGACATTCACCATATTTGTTGTTCACTATGGTACTACTATACGATTAAAGTACGTGTTTTCTCTGCCAAATGGGCAAGTTTAATAAATATATAATTTGATCGATGCTAGTGCTGGCTTTTTGATTTATTTCATTATTTAAATGTACCAATCAGAAATGATCATTTTTTTAGAACCAATAAAAATATTATGTTGAACATGAGAAGAAGAAGAAAATACCAATAAACGTTTTTCTATACTCTCTAAAGAGAAACATCATATTTTCTCCTATAAAATTTGTAATGATGAAACGAAAAAGTGTTAATTAGGGCGAGAAACTATGCATAATTTCTAACAGAAAAAACTTTTTTTACTGTGCCAATTTTGATTTTAATTATCTAAATCGTGATGATATAATTCGTTCACGGTTTTTATTTTCGACACTAGTGTCTGAATATTCGTTATAATACTGATTTAGATTCAATTTGCCAAGATAAGTCTACCTTTTTTGTAGGTATTTTTTTGCGTTGAAAACAACCGTGACTTCATGATTCAGATCGCTTTTTTTCTATGCTTAGTAATTGGATTTAGAAGATGATCTCAATTTGGAATAGACAATTTGTTCTTTTCATAAATTTTGTGCACTGTTTATAATTTCGCATCACTCCGTCATTGGAAATGGTTGACTACTGTAGTGAGAGACATATATTAAGGTATTTCTTGAAACCATTACTGGAAGTGCAAGTTGTCGCATGGAATACTTTCTTACGTAAATTTCAAACGGTTATTGTCGAAAGTTGTCATTTCCATTTTGCACAAAACACATCATTAAGTTACCGCTACATAGTTGTGTTAGATAATGAAGTAAGAAATGATGATAAGTATACACTTAAAACATGATTATTCTGTAGTATTTTTTGTAAATTATAAACAGTGCACAAAGTGCATAAAAAGAATAAATTCTCTATTTCAAATTGAGACAACCTTCTAAATCTAATTAATAAGCATAGAAAAAAAAGTGGTCTCAATTATGCTGGAGCCAAAACAACTATTGCCAATACGATTTGAATGCGATATTTTATTCACTAATGTTCTTAAATTGACAAAAATTTCAATCTGCCCATTCGATTATGGAAAGATGTGTTTTGTCGTGATTATCATAATCGATGCTGTGTTTTTTCTTGAATATCTTATGTATGATTCATCTAACCGTTTGATAACTTCAAAACCATACTGCGTTGTTACTGTATTGATCTAAATAATCCTATAATCTTTTCTTCAGCTACTATCAGACTGATTCTCTATTGGTCTTCACTTTTTCAGTGGTCAGTGCATCTAAATTTAATATAGTCACAATGTCATTTAATATGTGATAAAAACGGTTAGTTTGGATGCTTTGTCGGTTAACGGTTGAACCTATTGGCGTGACCACCGATCGACTCCTCCCACTAAATGTCATAAAAAATTTTATAACTCGCATCACTCTGAGCTAATATTTTATAATCAATTGTTTGTGTGGATAAGTTCGTTTAGATAAACAATATTTCGATCAAATACTTATGAAAGACTGAAATCTTCTCGATTGTGTACTGCAAAATGTGTGCTTACTGCTTAGGAAGAAGCATAGCACCGAAAACAGCGGGATTCGGATGTACCGTTTTTCTATCTGTTTGAAAGAATTTGAATCACTTGTGTCAATTAGAATCACATCCTAGCTACACCTCTAATTGAAATCTAACAAACGTTTCTCCAGTAGCCTAGTCTACTGATCGTGAGTATTCATTTGATTAGTTTAACCTTTTTTCATTTCTAAGCGGAGAGCGATTGTTGTGCTTTTTGTCAAACTGAAAAATCTCACAAAAAGGAAAAAATCATCATGCTAAGGAATAAGTATTATGTTATCGTTTAATGTACAGTATCTAATTCTTTTTTACGTATTCAAACCATAAGTATATCTAATTAGTACATATTTGATGACATGTACCATACATTAAAACAAATATTAAATTTTCAAGGTTTAGATATAAAAGCCTTATTTTTCTACATAACTTCATTAACTTTTGGTAGAAACTAGCGATAACTTTCTAACATTCATGAGAGTTAATTAGATATTTATTTTGAGAACTTCTGATATAAAGCGTGGTTCTTTGACAACAAATAGTCGTAAATAATTTATTACGCACTATTACAACCGCATATTAACCAGTTGCATTCTGTCAGGTAGAAAAACCTCCTCACGTTTTCATCACGTTGTTTCCGTTCACATCCTTCATCTCTTAGTCATACATTCTTTCTTCATCACACCACTTCTGTCGTGCCATTTATTGTATCATTTCCTCACGTAGTTTTACATTCCTCTCTCTATTATTGTTACATATATATATGACTATATTTTTATGTGTTGAGGAGAATTGAGTAGTTATCTTTTTCTGTTAAATAAACACATGAGGATTATCATTTTCACAATTCTTGATCAAGCAATAAGTAGATATGTACAAAATTTCATTAACTTTCATTTCCAGAATTCTTATTCGATAAGCTGAATCCTAAAGAGTGGCCTTCTATTGTGACAACTTTTTTCGCTTGCTAATAAAGGCAGAAAGTGTTCAATACATAAAAACCGATATTGTTGCAGAATTATAGGAAACTTGTTTACACACATATATATTCTATCACAAAGTACCTGTTCGAGTATCAGCGTTCAATAGTACAATTTGTTTGATTCTTTCTGTTTTTAAAAAAATTTCTATCAATACAAGTGTCTACCCGAGATAAAAGACTATGGACTTCTATTTAACTTTCATGTCGCATAATTCACACTGATCTTTTAATAAGGGATCACATAGAAAAACTTGATCGCAATCCAATTCTATCAATGATAAAAACTGGAATTGATGAATGTCTAACTAGAAGACTTAATATCATTATCAACATTACAAACAATTTAAACTCTCCTAACAATCAATCAAATTTACCATACATTAAATTTTTCTCTATTGTATAAGATTAGAAAATTATTATAAATTGGTACAGAATATGATATTCTTTACTCTCTTGATAATCCCTTATTTTTCGGTAAGATACAAGCGGGATAACACTAGAATGTACATAACTACCTTCAATTATAGCTTGTAGGAATACTCAAGTGTTCACTGCAAAGTGTTTGTGTCTAATTACTTTTGTTCTCGATTAAAAAACAATTGCTTAATTTCTTCCTTTACAACATGAATTACATTTGTTTTAACAAAGAAAAATTGATAGATATTATGTGCATCGTTATTGATCGTCTTAGAATACGTTAACTAGGGACTGTCGATTTCGAACCCCCCCATAAACTTTGGGAAGAATGAAGACGTTCTTTGAATAATGCAAACAAAACAAATTTGCTATTAAGATAAAAACGGTGCATATTCTGGCGATTGAAATACAAGAAATTGTAGTTATAGCTTTTAGAAGATCGTGTAAATAAAATTAATAATCATCGCTTATATGACTATGACAAATTAGGAAATATAATAATGTTAGCAAGAAAGCAGATATAGATCAAGGACTTTTCAACCAATGCAAGATTTAGACGTAGCAATGATATATCCGATAGACACTATTGATGTACTATTTCTTTTTTTCAACAGCTAGAGACAATCCATCTTCGAAACTATGAGAAGGCTCTTTACAATTTTGGAGAGAGCTAGATACTTGAACAATACGATTGTTTTAGCCAAATTAGGAATAAAAAGATGAATGGTGAGTAGAGAAAGTTATGAGAAATCAGAAATAGTCTAAATGAGATGAAATTATTCGTATCGAAGAATTTCCAGTGTGCTTATTCTAGCTAGATATGCGCTACTTTCCGTTCCAAAATACATGGCAGGTGGTTGCTTTTTGAGTAACTTTTGATCGAAGATAGATGGAGACCTGTGGCTTTCACTGTTCGATAGCCAAGACCTGTATGCATCTTTCCACAAGCAAAAATGATTTTTGAAAAAGATTCAAAGACCGAATTTTGAGGAGATCTTTCGAAAATCAGTTTGAATCTCTGAGAACTGACCTACAAATAGGTCGATCTTTCTTCATAGATAGATAGTCCAAAGTGTCCTCTGCAAAATGGAAACTAAGCAAAGCCTTGATTTTTTCCAGTTCAGGCGTGACATCGGAGTTCCTGAGAGTTCTAGAATCAATATTTCTTTAGGTGTGGCAATTCCGAAAATAAATGGAAACATAGGTAATCGACCACGCTGAATCTCGTGGCAATATTTGTTTTTCAAAACACTTGCAAAAACCTACATTATATGAAATAACCCATTTTTGCCTATACTTGAGTAAAATTAAAAAATTCATAACTCAGCTAAGATCCATCCAAATAACGTCAGAATATCAAGTGTACTCTATTTTACCTACTCTATATGATGCAGCTCAATAACAGTTATAAAAGCCAACAAAAAATACTTTGGTTTTTGAAAGACTTTTCTAGAAAGCTTCCGAAGTACAGCAATGTTTTCTACTATTCTCAAGTAAAAGAACATATAGAGTAGGTAAAATAGAGTACACTTGATATTCTGACGTTATTTGGATGGATCTTAGCTGAGTTATGAA
>CAJNOQ010003401.1:0-20368 GCA_905250885.1 Didymodactylos carnosus | reverse complement strand
TTGTGTCATCAGAAGGAGTTCAAAACCTCAGGATATGATTAATGTTGTTCACTAAACGTGATTATAAGATTGAAAATCGAAAAAGCATATTTGTTTTTAACAAGTTTTCCAGAAACCCTTTCGGACAACCTCAGGATTTTGTAGAATTTCTTCCGAGTTCTACTATCAATAGAATATAGCACAGCCTAAATACTCTACATTCTGAAGTTTTGAACTTGTTCTGATGTTCTTTAAGTGAATAGTGAACTTTTTAATATTAGGTGAAAACAGCCTGAAAACCATAATTTTCGTAAAACTCACTTTTCGGCAGATTTTTGTAATTTTTCTAAAAACAAATATTGCCACTAGACTGAGCATGGTCGATTACGCATAGATCATCCGTCTTCAAGACTAGCAATTGTCACCAGGTGCCAGTCCTGGGCCGTGCAGGAAGTCCGATACAGCGCCCGAACCGCGGAAAATCAAGGGCTCGCTTGCCTCCCATTTTGAAGAGCACACTCCACGCTATCAGTTCGTGCATAAAAAATCAATACAACTTTATTGGAGAACCTTTACACACGCCCTAGTTTTCCAAAGATCTTCTCGAAAGCCTGTTTCAGAAAAACTCGTCTGAAAAACTTTTGATTATAAAAACATGTTCGCAAGTCTCTTCTTTCGAATGGCGAAAACAAGAGCTCTTTAGCTCTTTTCTTTCTATCAAAAGTTATTCAAAAGACAGCCATATACCATTCTTTTTTTGGATGGACAATACCTATTATAAGAAAAGGTTTTTAATAAATGTGATTCGTTTCCATGCTTTATTATACCTGTGTGGAGCCCGAGATGGATACCGTGATTGAATGAATCAATCATTAATTAATTACATGTCTGTACATAAAAATGGACTAGTGTTGCAACCAACGTGGAAATCAAAAGGTAAAACACGGATCACAAGGATGAGTCATAACGCTCTATCAACTTTTAGTTTGATTAAATTTGTTTTGATCTTCGAAGTCAGTGGTCTCTTGTTTTATGAAACTATATATCCGATCGAAGTCATGGCGAATCTAAGAAATTTTTTATCATGTGTGATATGCGTAAAGAAAAGTATTTCAGTTAGCTGTGTTGACGTAAACCGATTTTTATTCTTGAGTGTACATGAAGTGGTACTGCCCTTTTTCGCTCTCAGACGCAAAGCGGACAAAATGGTTTTAGCACAAGTTTTCTGCATTTGTAAAACCGTTTTCAAATTGCGTTAGGCAAATTACAAATAGGTAGTTGTCATTCTGTCTCTATGTAATGAGATGAAAAGGGAGACTAGGCCAATAAGTTTAGCCATCACCGCGAAACTAGCACAGATCAGAAAAAAAACAAAGTAACTCGCATAGTAGTTTTCTTCATTTTCGGAATATAAAACAAGATGAAAACCGGTTTCAGGAAAGTGAAAGACCATCTTGCTCTCACAGAGACCACCTATCATAAGAAACACAGACTACTACTATTTCGCTTACGTGTAAATAGGTTTTGACTTTGTTCAGTTCGATTCTGATGGAACAAGAAGAGACACTTAAAACCCAACTATTTACTAAACGGCTAGGATTACTTTATTTTGCATAGAGATCTCTCAATATCTGGTTATTTTATTCTTCAGATTGACGTTGTATTTACATTATAAATGATGCAAAAAGGTGCATCTACATCTCTCAATGAGTCGATCGACAACTGGAATCTGATGGATTCGTCTGGAATGGGTTCAAATTCAGTATGGTTACAGCAGAACGTAAGGTACAATGAAACAGTCGTGTACATTCTCATATATATCTTCGAAGCGTTTGTATTGCCTCAAATTATCACTCCATCAAACATAGTCTACAGCAAAAAGCGCACTGTTTGTTTTTTATTTGAGCAATTGCGCCTCGATCGTCTCATCCCATGAGCGCCACTGCAATAAACATAATTCGCCGGTGAGAATTTTTTGTTTTTAGTACCCGATCAATAGAAACTTTGTTGTTGTCAGTAGGAAAAACGACTATATTTAATATTAAAATAAAAAAATAGCTTTTCTGTATACTTTTTGTTATTCTTTTAGGAATGAACCACTAGTATCATTTGACACTTCTCATGAAACATTTAGTAATCAACACAATGATAAAGCTTTGAGAAAACGTAAATTCTTCTCAACTGAGCTAGAAGATAGGCAAGTGATTGTGTGACTCTATTTCAGGTTGAAATAATCATGTTTTTCTGTTTCTTTTTTTTTTGTAGACCGTCAAACAAAATCTTTGTGACGGAAGAGAAAATAGAAAAAGAACTTGAAACGATCCCATTAAAACTGTCGAATAACACTACTAGCGTAAACAATTCTCTGGCGGCACCGTTAACTGAAATGAACAATCAAAACGGACAGTAAGTTAATCTTATTTTTTCTTCGACCAATATTTACTAGTTTTTCTTTTAGATCGCCAATTATTAATGAATTAGGAGAAGATAATGATGAATTTAGTACTCAAACAGACTCGCCTGATCTTGCTAGAAAATCAGTTACGGTGATAGATGATGAAGATGATAATGATGAGCGAGCAACGGTAGATGATATACAACGATTAGAATTACATCAGTTTATCAAGGACAGTTGGAAAAAAAATGGGGGTTTTGTTAATACAGAAGAAACGAGTTTATTAAATCGATTATTTGAAATGGAAAGGTAAAATTCAAAATACCATTGCGCATTTAAAAGCATGATAAACTTTCTTTATCTTAGAAAAAAATTATCAATGCAATTGGTGCCATATATGCCTGTGATACCATCGAATGTGAAAAATAATAACGTAGCACAATCTAACACATCTGTTAATTTTGAAAAACAAGTTGTCGATGACAAGGATAATTCAACAACGATTATCAATAATGAACATCAATTAAATAATAACGAAAATATAGATCATAGTCATTTATTTAAAAAACCATTTTCTCTTAACCTACCACCATTACCTGATGTTTATACCGTCGAAGAACCGCCAGAAATTGACGAAATAATACAAGGAACAATGAAAAGGTAGCAATATTAGTTTCATACATCGGAAAAAAAAAGACAAATAGTCTCTATCAATCATCTATTTGATATTGATTGAGAAGGAACTATTATACGCTTTTGCAAAAACACTGGCTCGTATTTTTATCACAATTTCCTCTTCCTAGTATTATATATATTTTGCAGGAGTTATTCTCAATCGGCAAACGATAGTAATAATTTGTCAATTGTTGAGATTAAAGACGATATGCCGTCAAAATTATTTTGTAATACATCCACTAATGGTTATATAGGCCAAGAATCACAACCACTCCATTTTATTAGTGAGCCACCAACATTAAGGTAAAAACAAACATTTATCTTATTGTTTTTAAGTTAATATCCAGTAAAATATCTTTAACGTTTACTTGTTTTTCTTTTTATCAGACTTAATCAAACGGCATCATATTGTTCAATACCATTATTGTCATCGAATGGTTCATCTGTTAAAATAACAGAATTTTCTGATAAAAATGATGTTTCCTCTTCGTTTGACGATGATATGATGTCAGTTTCGTCCTCTGATAATGAAAAAATGGACGCGGACGCTATTATCGACATGGATTAAAAATTTTACACCATATATTTTCTATTCTGTAAGTCTGAATTCAAACATTAGCTCTATCTTCTTAACTATCGACATTGACTGTTTATTGTATCTCAGAATATAATACGATAACTGTGTGCATTTTGTGATGTAATATTTGCAAGATTGTTTATTCACTAGTTTTTGAATCACACATCAGCATTTTTACAGAGAATAGTCCAAATGAATATGTACTTTCTTAGGTTTGTAATCTGTGTCGAATTTTATACTTGTTATTTGATATTATGCCAATTATTTGTTTAAACCTCTATTTGTTGTACAAACTATTTTTCTTATATGCAATGTCTATATAGTAAATAAATCTAGTTTTTATCTCTTATTTTTTTTCTCCTCATTACGAAAAATTTACTGAGAATTGTTGTTTTTTTGTTTTATCTGAAAATATCTAATTTGTTTTTTAATAGATTATTCTTGCGTTCGATGACAGTGTAAGTGAATCTATTTTAAGTTTCATCCGTCCAGTTGATTGTTATACTAATAATTGACAAACCATGTCCGATAGTCAAAATGTTAGTGAATCTCATACATCTTCATCTCACACAAGAACAAGTGTAGCGACTACACATACACAATTCAATATAACCAGAGTTCGTGATTGTTTTGTCAATTGTATACAAGCAGATGGTTCATTATTAATTAATGAATATAAAAATGCCTATGAAGAATTATGCACGTAAGTACCACTGCTAGTGTTTAGGAAAATCCAAAAATTTCCTCTGAGCCACCCGTTACTATTGTGTACACGAACAGATGGTCCAAAGGAAATTGCCGGCTTTTGTCATGGTTTTTTCTCAAGTTAAACTTGCTCAAAAAGATTTATTGTACCAAATGATAGGAAACTTTGTGTAAATAAAATATATTCTTGGGTTCTTTCAAAATAAACATTTGCTCATTCTTTTGTAGCAATAAAAGTATTAGCAACCGCAAAGAGTTGTTTTACTCAGCACTTGATTAGTCTGAAATGCGATTTTAGCTCTTCGATAGTTTCATTACATGATCCGAAGACGGTATCAAAAAGTAGATTACATTTTAAGTTTTGTCACCACAAAACGGAGTTTTCAGACGGTGCTTTATGATACTCAAATACTCTCTTACCAACCGTTCTTGCTTTTCTCCATTCTCAAAGGCATTTTAACTCCCGTACTTGTTATCAGTTTCTGGAAAGAAAGACATTTGGTAGGGTTTAAAGTTGTACATTGATTGGTATATAAATAATTTGCTCCAGCCATACATTCGTGAAGAACTTCGGTAGTAATACTTTTTTTATTCGGCTTTTATTCGGATAATAGTAAAATATGAAGACACCCGAAGACACTCACAGACATCCACAGACAGCTACACAATCATCCGGGGACGTCTGTGCAGCTGTCTGTGGGTGCCTTCATGTTTTACTATTACCCTTTTTATTCATGTTTTGCCTTTTACAAATAGATGCAAACAGGTATGTAAGAGCAACTACACTACTAGATACACAGAACAATCCTCTCATTTTATCAATGAGAGGATTGTTCCAACCAAATCTTTGAGCTACACTTAACTAATTAAAAAATTACTTTGTAAATTTTCTGAGTGTGTGTTTGAGCAAATCAACTTTTTGCAACTTCTAGTACTTCTATTGTTACAAATAATGGGCAAATGTTTATTTTGAAAGAACGCAAGAATATATCTTATCTACATAAAATTTTTTATCTTATCTATAAATCTTTTTGAGCACGTTTAGCTTGAGAAAAAATCATGGCAAAAGCCGATAATTTCTTCTGGACGACCTGTTACAGCTTTGTTAATTTGTCATACGATTTTGCGAAATAATTTTCTTCTAATTATCTTTATTTCTTCATTCTTAGCTTTGTGTCATCACTTGGTGTTGTGTTTGATTTTGCCACAAAAGATTTACGTAATAAATTACTCATATTAGAGGAACATTTGAAGATAGATCCGACAAATTATGAAACAATTCAGAAAATGGTTGATTATGAAGTGAGAACAGGACGATGTAGAACAAAAGAACTGTTGACAAAAATGGAAGCTGGTAAACCATTACCCAATGGTTGTCGAACATTATTACGTTTACATCGTGCATTAGGATTTATAAAATTATTTTTGAGTGAAATGCGTCTGGCACCGACCGACGCGAGTAGTGCTAAAATAGCTTGGAATGCGTATACAAGCACATTGGGTCGTTATCATGCATGGATTATTCAACAGACAATACATGCTGCAATAAAATTAACTATACCTACTCGAGAACAATTAATAGAAAAAATGATTTGTAATCGAAGTGCGGAAGAATTAGATGCAATAGCTAGGGATTTGGTTGAAGCATGTAATAAAATTGAACAAACGACGCAAGATTTATATGAAAAAAACAATTTGTTAAATTTAACTTAGTCTCTATGTATATGCTTTTGTTCGATTTTTTTAAATCTATTATCGAGAAATATTTTCATTTCGATGAAACTGTTATTATTTCACAGGTTTAAATTATCTTTGTGTTTAAACGAGATATTATGTACTGACTGATTGACTGATAACTGTGTATAAATATAATATGGTTTTTGTGTTTTTTAGTTTTTTTTCTTCTTATGTTATGTATTATAACAATAGTACAAAGAAGAATTTAATAAAATTATTGAGTACAATGATCGACAGCGTATATCGACTGCACCTGTGAAATTGAATGAAACATTCTAAAAGACGGCTAGTTCTAATGACAGTGTGGTGTGCGTCTGATTGCATATAAGTAAGTTTCGACTTATTGTTTTATTGATCTGATGGTATGATATAGATTACGCGCAAGTTTATTTAGAAATCATCAGAAGTTTAACTGTTTTTATATACTTCAATGTGTAATTGATTTGAGATCATGTATTCATTACACTTTGAAGAGTTAAGATAGATTCTTTACTCTAATAATTTGCCTAAGAAGGACAACTGTTGCGTACCCCTTCTTGAGAGATAAAAATATGAGATAAGGTGGTTGAAGAATCGTTAAAACAAAGCCGTTTTATTATACCTAGGGCATACCAAAAGTACCGGCAGTGACACTTTAATACCGTATAGTAGACTTAAAGTAACTTTCGTCTATATAATCTGATAGAGAAAAAAAAGCTCTGTCTTTCTATGCTATTTGATCGTACTTCAACTAATATCATAATATTAAATTATCTTTAAAACCTATTTCGGCTGGTTATGTGCTGGTTGTATTCATACTAATTTTGAAGGAATACGAGTGAATATTTTTTGAATAACTTTTGATAGAAACAAGATAAAGAGCTGCGGTTTTCACTGTTGGAAAGAAGAGATGAAGACGCATCGAATCATATAGTATAGGTTTTCTTGATATGTTTCTTGTAAGCTTTTCAATTGGCCTGTTTAAGAACAAACATATTTGATAAGTTGTTTAGAGTGAATTTTCAATTATCAAGTGTAAATTCAACCCACTAATCGAAGATCTACAAAGTGCGAAAGGTTGAGATGAATAATATGCATTTTAGTCGAGCTTTCAATAGAATTTTTTAGCAAAATCTGTGAAAAAAGCTCACTTTTGTGCTTTTTCCTTATTCAATAAAAAAAAACATTTTTCCGACACTTAGAAAATTGAACAAAAATACTTCAGAAATCAATATTAGAAAAGCCTATAATATATGATTCGACGCATCTTCATTTCCTCTTTCCAACGGTGAACACCGCAGCTCTCTATCTTGTTTTTACCAAAAGTTATTCAAAAAATACTCACTAGCATTCATGGAACCGTGACACATGCGAACAAAACAGATCTTATCAAAATTTTATTATTCTTATATTAGTTGAAGTAGGATCAAACAGCATAGAAAAATCGAGCATTCTTTTCTTTATCAGACTGCATAGAAAGAAAATTTCTTGAAGCTTAGTTTACAGTATTAAAGTGTCACTGCCGTACTTTTGGTATGCCCTAAGTAACATTCAGTGATATAACATATAGACATTGACTGAATTATGCTGAACATTATGAAATGTTTCCGTTTTTCTCATAATTCTCAGATTTCCAGACATATCGAGACCACTGACGGATTTGCAATTTTGAAGTGCAATTTTAGGAGAACTACTTTGAGAGAAACAAAACTATTATGTTATAATTACTCGCCTCTAATTTCAGCATTTACTTCTGTTTACTAAAACATTCTGAACATTCTGAACACTGACGTATATGAGTTTATGATAAAGAAACATAGATCATTCTGCAGCTCGGCTTGGGCAAACGTAACGGAATGACGCTTTTTTCATACTGATTGTAACTTTTCTTTGAGTAAAATAGATAATGACTTGATTCTTGCATCATTTTGCGTGTTTCTACCTTTCATATCTACGATAAAAATGCCAACTCATGAATGCGCAGAGAAAGTAGAATGCGTTGCGGATTGATATTTTTTGAGATTGAGATTTTGGGGCTGTTTCTTTCTCTACTTTTCTCTGCAAATGTTCTACCTTTTTCAAAAAACGAAGACATATAATATGTAGAAGACACTTTGAGCTATCTGTTGCTAAAAAAAATGTATGAAAAGATTATATTTTTACGGAGAAAAGTTTATTTTTCTTCGTAATGGGATGGGAGTGTTTTTTATGATAGTTTTTTTCAATTACGAAAGCGATGGAACCTTTCTAATTTGAGCAGATCTCTATAATATCCTACAGAATCATTCAGATATCGGGGAAAAAAGCTAAAAGAATATTTTTACATCCTCTTAAAAGAATTTACAAAGACTTGTTTTAGAAAAATTTGTTTTGCATGTAAAGCAATGTTCTGAACGGTATACATTCCAAAAAGTAATGCACTTTGTAGAGAATTCAATTCTTTATCCAATGGGCTTGTTTTCAAAATTTTAATTCGAAATAAGTAGATCAGAAATTTCAAATTAAAAAATTTTATAACTATAAATTTAATTTTTATCATTTAAAATCCAATTTTTATTCAATTTAAAGTCGATATTCGATCAGAGAAAAAAGTTGTTGAAGACTTCAACACTGAAGAGGACCGTTATGTGTCCAAGCTAAGCTGTAGAAATTCAAAAAACAATAAATATGTGCTCCATAGTATTTTTCAGAGTGAACCAAAAATTATATCTTATCTATATAGAAATGTAAATGATTAAATTCTGTACAAAAAGTTTCTTGGGTTTTATTAAACTACACATAGTTTTATACCATATATTCTTGCGAACAAAGCAAACGTATTTTATTTTTAGAGTCATCCCGTATTTTTAGCATTATGATCAAAATATTCTTGTTTGTAGAGTGAAGCGGGATGCAATTGTTTTTCTGCTTTAAAATGATAACGTATCTGGCTAATTATTCGCTCAAAGGAGTCCGATATTACAGGTTTTCTGAGCAATCGAAAAAACGAATTTTCCTACAAAATCTCGGCATGTCAATTCTCCGCTACCGACTTTCTTCATCTCTCGCATTTCTTCGGTAAGAAACCGCACATTTCACTGTTATCCGATGTGGTGATAAACGGTTTTTTCTTTGACTGTTGTCTATATATGAACTCTCTATGTTAGTGTTTTTAAAGGTCATAAAATTAACAAACTCATGGATAAAAAAAAAGCATAAAAATATGCAAGAAAAAATGAATCATTAAAACACTGAAATAAGTGAGTGACTAATGCTCCATATAAAAAAAAAAAACTCTATTTCCGTGAGAGAAGCTTTTTATTATATGATGTGTCGTCCGTGTACACAACAATTACAAAAAGGTATTTAAAAACATAAAACACTCATATGTTAAGTCGTGATACTGAAACAAAAAAAAAAAAAAGAAATTTTATTATAAAAAAAGAAGAAGTATACTATAATTGTGTATGGTAACTCCTTGTTTATTACAGTTAAAAAGACCGATAGAAAGAGAGAGAGAGAGAGAGAGAGAGAGAGTGAGAGAAAACTAAAATATTTTATTCAAAGACAACGATAGTAACTTTTCTCCTTGAACAAACGACAATTCATAATTTTTTTGCTCTCTCTTTCCGTTTTGAATGCAAAATAGTCTAGAAAATAGAGTTTTTATAATGGAGAGATAAAAGGCAGCTCCTTCGTGTTTTTCTTGTTGGTACACTTACGAAGGTAATCTCCTGTAGATGATATTTTTCAGTCCGGATCTCACCTAAAATGATGGAAAAAAAAATCTTTTTTTTCTAGAATTTCTTTACATTGGTGTTCAAGCCATTGATATATAAAACATTTTTTCTTCTTATTCGGATAATTTTAATATAGTGAAAAATGCTTCAATAAGGTAATAAAGGAGTTATACAAAAATAAATAAGGATTGTATTAAACTGCATCTTATTCAAAACCAGAGTGACGATTTTCTTTAATATCATCATTGAAAATGAGTATTCTCAGGCTGAAGAATCCTACTAGGATTGAATTCTATGAAAATTCTAGTATCACAAATCATGTAGAATTTTAATGATAGAATCTTACTAAATATTATAATATCCTGTTATAAAAATTGTAAACAAATTTCGATATTAGAATTGTCTAGCATCGCCTACATTGTAGAATTTCACGAAATCCGATAGTATAACTCATCCACTCAGGCCGTTGTTCATTCTTGGACTGCTTTTTATCACGGATTGTACAGCTTCTTATTTGGCGTCTGTAGTAATTTGGTATCCTCTTACTTTCTCTTCGGACTAAAACATCGACAAACGTACTTTGATTCAAAAAACTTCTCTTACAGTTTTTGTTAACTTGTGTTTTAATCAAACTATTTTCTGTCAATTTACTTTCTTTTATTCGTCAAATGTTTCTAAGTGATCTGCTTTGATATTTTAATGAAAATATTCTTTCGTTTAAGACACTAGTATTAAACAAAAAGAAAAGAAAAATATCGATCACTGACTGGCGTTGATCAAATTTTATTATGTTTTGTTTATTTTATTTTCAAGTGGTCAATTAGAAAGAGAATAAAAATAGTTTTTGGTACAATCGCATAAGTTAGAATAATAATATTACCTTCAAATATTACATGAAAAAATGGCTGTCGAGCCAGTTATACAACAAAAATTTGAACGAAATTTAAAATGGAAAAAAAGTTGGCCGAGATGTTTCTTCGGTATGGTAGCTACGATCGAAATTATTTTGGGATTAGCGATTTTTATCACAGAAATTTTAAATATTATTGTGGAATTCTGGTATATGAATGTTTTTGGAGGAATTTGGGGCTCAATTATTTTGTTTATTAATTGGATTACAATATATACGACAGGTAATTTATTTGTTTGCACTTCTTTACTTTCCCAAGCATTTTTCCGAGCAGTTCTCACGGATTATTTATCAAATGAGAAAAATAGTTAACTTTCGATAAACACCTTATCATGTTATTGAATCACATTTTTCGATTAATCATCTCTCATTTTCATTTCTAGTCTGTTGTTCACCAACTATTGGTGCATCAACATGTTCATTAGTCTGGAATATTTTAACAATTATTGCTATGGGTGCTCTGGTTGGCTTCGATATTAGTTTTATTTTAAATCCATCTACATGTCTTTTAACGCCTACATGTACAACACAGTCAGAAATAATTAACCTTCAGTTTATCATGACTAATATAGCACCATTTAAGAATTATACATTTTATGATTCAAAAAAGCTTTTCTTGGAAATACAAGTGGGTTGCGCTGGTCTGGCGCTTCTTTTATCCATTATCTATGTCATTATTTACATTGTCTGCAAAAACAAACTTAAAAATCAAACGACTAGTACCAGTGATCGTGTAATACAAAATGGTCATATCGATTATCCAGCTCCGCAACCGATTCACAGATCACCACAAGCTTATCCTCCGCCTCAAATCTCATTTATTCCTAATCAAAGTCCTTATGCACCTCCATATTAAAAACAAATGACATCTGTGATCAATGACATGAAAAGGTCTATGTTGTCTAAAGTATACATTTTTTATTGTTGTCAGTTAAATATATTGATTTTGATGTATTTGTAATCAAAAAAAGAGCACCTTCAACTTGTAAATATCGACTTTCTGCACTATATACCATTTGAAAATTGAAAGTAAAATAATAGATATTGTCATATTTTATGTTAAGATGTCAATCTTTCAATATTGGACGAAAGAGAGTGTGACTCCTTAGCTGTTTTCATTTAACTACGGTCTACATCTTTGAATTTCTTGTACAGACAGTATAACCCTTTGAGTCCCATAGTAGCAAAAATGCTACACATGTTTTATAATTATTTTTCACAACATAATTTATAAGAATTAGTACGTAATCTCTTAGAAAGAAACAATGTAAAATCAGCCAATTAATACCTGCGTAAGCGTGTGAGGTATTTGTGTCATGTGTGTTTCTGTGCCTAAAATAAGTTCATATAACGGTCTGCTTTCAATTCAATCCAGCAAAAATAATTTGGAACTCAAAGAGATAATGACAACTATGGTTCTCAACCTACCAACACAAAATTAATTCTAAATAGATATGAAAAACTTGATCTAACAAATTAGTAGTATTTCGATAAGCAGCAACTTGAGATTTTTTATAGACTATACACCACTTGAATATGTTTATTTTTCTGTTAAAATAATTATTTAGAAAAGTCTAACACTAACAATGAGAAATTTAGAAGAACTATTTACTATACACTATATTTTGTTCGCTCAACCTAATAATGTACTTAGATCATTAAAACGGAATTTCTCACTTCGGAAATTTTTTTAATTTTCGATAAAAATAGCTGTTTCACTTAATATAGGTTTTTAGTAGATTATTGAACTTTGGCCTGAAAAGACACACATTACCACAAGACAGTATTATCAATAACTTATGTTTGAAGTTATTGTTACTAGGTTATAAAACATACAGAGTTAGCTAGATCTCCGTAAAACCTTTGTCGCTCGAGGATGACGACAGCCAGAGATCTCAGACTTGCGTAGTTTGTTGAGGACACTTTGGGCTATTTATTATGCATTTAAAAACTAATCTACAGTTTCTTAAACTTTTCGGGTGTTTGGTTATTATACGGTAGATGGCGCGAGAAATGGCGTGCCACAATAGAACAACTTTAGTACTACTTATATGCACTAAAATCTTTTTCCATATCTGTGCTGATAAAGAAATTATTGTACAGTCACTAACAAAGGACACGGTACGATAAGAAAAGTTTTGAATGTTTCCAAACGGATTATACGGTTCGATAGAGCTCGTCGAAATAGCAAAAATTGATATCCGTTGAGAGAAATTTTTTTTCCGAAAGAAAGAAAGTGTTTCTAATGCTCATTTACATATTGTTAGATGCATCAACAAATTCTCTCTCGAATGCACTACCGATCCCATCTAACAGTTCATTTTGAAAAAGAAATTTCTAATGTTACTTCAGGTAACAAATGATTTTGCAGAACGGATGATCTCAAAAAAATTAATTTCCACTCATAACAACATCGTGATACAATAAGATATTTTGTAGAAAACTGCCAGGAGGCTAGATGAACAAAACTATTGAAAAGCAGTCTCAAAAAATTTGGGCCTGTCACAGAAGTGTTCAAAGGAGCGTGATAATGAAAATCTTTTGATAAATCTTAAATTCCGGTATTTTCAATTTTTCACGCTTTTTGGTCACTCGCCTTTGACATCTGAGACCATATTTGTGATTGCCAGATCGAAATCTATCAGAAAATATGATCGGTAATCATACTGGATCCATAATTCATGGTGTGGTGATAGCTGACCCCAAAAGGGTCAATTTTGCTTGTCGTCGGTACTTTTTATTTCAATGATGGTTCCAAAACACTTTTTCAAGTATCCAGGACTGTAGAGCTCGTCTTCCTCTACAAAATCGGCCACAAACACTTTTCTATGTATTCCTTTCCGCTGCTGAAAAAATTCCTGTTATTTCAATCAGAGGTGAAAAAGTTAAAATTTTGCTCGTAATTCTCAATTTTCTCTATCCGAAATCAACTTTAATGCAGTAGAAATATCATATTCTGAATCAGTATAAGAAAATGAATCGACTCATGTGCATTTCGACATTTTTAGTTGATTTTCATTTTTCGGTGAAAATCCCGGTAATTTCTCAAAGTGAAAAGTCAAAAAATTAAAGTACTCGGAGAGGCCTTGACGAGCTCTATCGAATCGTATAATCCGTTTGGAAACATTCAAAATTTTTCTTATCGTACGGTGTCCCTCCCTATAGATCAGGATAGAGATTGTCTCGTTAAAAACATTTTAAACAGTTGCTACTACGAAAATACCAACCAGATCTCGCAATAGGAATCCTACTAAATCCTGTATAGGAGTTCATAGTGTTCATATTGTAGGCTTATATAGAATTCTGATGATAGAATCCTATAAGAAATATCACACAAATCCACAATAGGAATTATATGAGTTTCCGTGCTAGGGCTCCAGGGAACCATACGAGAGATATTGATCTAACGACCAAGGAAAAAACAGTGCTTCCTTTCGTGATTCTTAGACGTTTTTGATGGGTAGCATCACTTTGCATTAAATACATTGCAAAAGAATCACAATCAATAATTACCCATTCAAACTAAATTTGAGGTGGAAACATTCTAAATGCACTTAGACTACACTTAGACTACAGTAGTGATTTGATTAAATGCAGATCTCTGCATGTAATCAAATCACTAGTGTAATCTAAGTGCATTTAGAATGTTTCCACCTCAAATTTATTTTGAATGGGTAATTATTGATTGTGATTCTTTTGCAATGTATTTAATGCAAAGTGATGCTGCCGATCAAAAACGTCTAAGGTCTAGCAACAGCATCCCTTGGCCGTTAGATCATATCCTACCATTTTCTATATTTCGTAGGATCTTGATGGATTGTATAACTTGGAGTTATTTTTTAATCCAGTTTAACGAAAAGCAGACTCACATGCGTACTGGTTGGAAGAACACCTAACTAGTACCCTAGTACCACGGTTTTCTCGACTACTTAGCGAAAAAATTTTCCATACAGTAATTTGTTGTTAAAATAGATTCTGCAAAAAAAGATAAAAATTTAGTAGAAAAAAAAGCAGAAATGTGACAGAAAAAAAAGTCCAAAAATCAAAAGGTCTGTAATTTCTGAGCATGATCTTTATGATCTGTTTATAGAACTGACGTCAATATTTTTCCTCTGTTCTTTTACTATTTATTCTAGATCTCTAATCGACGGTTGAATCCGTATGATGTCAGAAAAGTTAGACCAATCGTATTTACTTGAGAAATTTTTTTTGTTTTTTTAATAAAAAATTTTTTTGGTATTTATTTTTTAGAAAGAAGAAAAAAAAGTTTTATTTATTTTAGCAGTTGATTAACTGCAGAATGTAATACATTTTCTATGTGAAATACAAGTATACATTACAAGAAAAGAAGCATATAATGTAACTGTACATCTGAAGATTAGTCATCTGCTTTTTTTCTTTCTAGCAGACCATGATTTCTTTGTGTACTATAGAGAAAAAAATCTATGATGCTTGACGATAAAGACAAAACACAACTTACTATAAACTACATATAGTACTGAACATTATTACGTTCTTTTCTCGTTTTATTCCGAACGTGAGTATATATATACAACGACTATGATTGATACCACACAACGTCACTGATAAGAAGAAATAATGATATATTAACTTGTTCAATGACTTGGGAATATTTGGTTTCTGATTATATTTAGTACTAAACACACTGTTTTGAAAACACTGACATGAGTAACGTAACATTGAAGGAAACAAAACAGAAAATATGTTTGTAGTTTAATTATCTAATATTTAAACAATACCGATCGTATTTCAGCGTTCTTTTTTGTTGAATACACACATCTTTAAACAACGTATTGGCATTTGTATTAAACATTAATAATTGTTACCACTATATATTACATATTGACAATAAGATGTTCACTTTAAAAACGAATCTTATTTCATAGAAAATACAATATCTTTGAGAGAAAAGAGAGTATATTTGAAAGTTTATTGTTCCTCTATATATTTTTATAGAAAAATACTGCGCTCTTCAAAATTAGTATATTCTGTTTATTTCTTTTCTTTTCATATAACTTTAACCTTACGCTGAAAAAAAGAAATGAGATCAATAAAACACGATTTTGAAGTGCGCAGTGAATCGTTACACTATTTGATTGTATGCAAAAAGAATAACCTGTAGGAAATATAAAATGTACTTAAGCTTTTTGATTTTTACCTTCCTGATCAATATTTATAAATGATTTTATTAATCTATATTATTCTCCAAGAAAAGTACTATCTTTGCTTGTCCACCACATTATTCTTAGTAAATTCTCTACGTTTTCCGAGAATTTGATTTTCAAAAGTATTTTTTGCACATTATTGAAAATCTCATAAAACTGTTAGATAACAGAAAGATATGGTAATATGATTTTTTTTTTGTGATGTATGCTAAGAGTATGTAAGTCATAAAAATCATATATATCCTACATATATCCTATCGTAAAACTGTCTTCTCATTATTTGCAGCATTATATTTATGTCAAAACTAACCACACATTTTCTTTTGGAAATATGTGACATCGACAACCTTCACCTGATGCATTTTTTTCTTTACTCCTTGTTTATTTTATAGATTTTATTATTTCTGAACCACGATAGACAATTAAAATATGAATGAATTAAAAATGATACTTTTCAATGTTTCATTAAAAGAATTAATGAACACGAAATTTAAATAACATGAGAACAAGTGAAAATAAATATAGAATGTATCGTCGATCAGTAACGTCTCAACATTATCAATATAATGCAAATGTTCCATTCCATCTATAATGATGGTATATCACATTTAATAGTTGTAACGGCACTTGTATGTGGCCTTGAATTTTGTACATCAGCGGCATTCTCTTTCATTCCTCCATTGCTCTTAAAATCGGGCGTACCAGATTCACTCACAACAACATTGATGGGCTGCGGTCCACTCATGGGTTTCGTATTTTGTCCAGTTATTGGTCATGCAAGTGATCGCTGTCGTTCACGTTTTGGTCGACGACGTCCGTTTATACTTGGATTTTGTTTAACAATAATATCCTGTTTGATCCTTATACCACAAAGTGAATCAGTTGGTAAACTCTAGAGAAAATAAAAACAGAAATATGTGTTACTATCTGTGAATGTATGTTCCTCTTTTTCAGGTCAATTATTAAATTCTCCAAGAACTGGTTTATTATTATTGATAACAACCTGTGTGCTGTTCGATTTTGCATCGCAAGCTTGTTTCAATCCATGTGAAAGTTTAATATATGATATGTGCAAATCAACTCCACAAGAAGCATCCTGTTTTTTTGTTTATTCATTTATGACGTCGTTCGGTGTGTTTAAAAATTCAACTAAAAATTATTACAATTGTCCATAAAACTTGTTTGTATAAGTCTAGAGGTCTAAATGTCAAACTATTCCGATTAAAAGGTGATAGAGACATGTAATATCTACGCTTTGATGGTCTAATATAGTAATTTTAACATGTTTAAAAATTAAAAATACTTTGATTGTCAGTTGAAGAAGATAAATTTGATGAAATTTATTTGATGATCAGTAGAAGTGCCGGCCATTTCTAGACCTTGAAATATTATCCAATTCTAATTTTTTTAGGCGGATGTTTGGGATATATGATAACTGCTTATGATTGGTCTCAATCATGGTTAAGCCATTATTTGCACGGACAAGAAAAGTTAACGTTTATTGTAATATTATTACTTTTTACGCTTACACTTTGCTGTACACTAATGACAGCAAATGAAAAAGCATTAAATGAAGATGTTGCCGTCGAACCGCTATTAATAACCAATGAACAAGAACAATTAACGTCAACGTCTTCATCAGATAACATAAAGTGGTATTTAAACACTAACTTTTTGCCATTTAAAGTAGTTACATGGAGCGTAAATTTTTTCGTGCAAGCAATTATTTATCTTGTTTTATCCATTATCAGTTCCATGAGAACGATTATGACGATGCCATATGTATTAAGGAGATTAGCGTTAGCTGATTGTCTCTCATGGTGAGTTGGCTTTATTAGCATGTACTACCTACGCATGTACCTTCATCTAAAGACTACAAAAAACTGTAAAAACCTGTAAAGTGATGTTGTCCTAGAATGAGTCTCTCTCTGTTCAGAAAACCAAATCGAATTATCGTCATATTGTTTTTTTTCTGACTAAGTTACAACGTAAATCTTCAGCATTTCCACCATAAATTTCGTGTCTTCAACCGTCTTCGTCAACATCAAATAAAGAGTATCCGCGCCGGAAAATAAAGAGTATCCGCTACAGATGATCGGAGATTTTAATTCAAAAATATTTTAACAGAATTTTCTTCTTGTTTCTAGGGCAGCAATAATGACATTTAATTTATTTTTTACAGATTTCGTTGGTCAAACAGTATATGGTGGAGATCCAAGTGCTCCAGAATTCTCAAATGAACGCCTGTTATACGATGCAGGTGTACGCGCAGGATCTTATGGATTGTTATTTCATTGTATCGTTGGTGCTTTGTATGCACCTGCTTTAAAACCGCTTATTTATCAATTCGGTATTCGATTAACATTCTCATTTGGAATGTTCGTGTTCGTCGTATCAATGTTCGTTATGTATATGTCCAGAAATATTGCTGTTGTTAATGCAATGGCGTCATTATCTGGACTAGGAATGGCCTCCTTAACGTCAATACCGTATACCCTTGTGATGATGTATCATTCTAACAAAGAGGTATGCATTATGGCTGATAATGTTGAGAACAGTACATTTAATTAAACAATACTTTTTAAATATTCTACTCTCTAAAAAAGCTAAGCAATCCGAACGGTTCTTTATTCTTGTTTCTAAACCCAAAAGGATATAGTAACACATTTGAGAAACCATTTCTGAGTTTTGTATCGTTACTAAACCGTTTAAAGTTTTTTAAAGTACTTTTCCAAAAAGTATTTTAAGAAATAAAAGTTTTTTTATCAATGTCATAAAAACCTAAAGATATTCTATTTCGTTAATAAACCCAAAAGGTTGACATATAAACCCTTTTACAGTTTTAAAAAATCAAAACGGTTCCGTAACGATACTACACCCTTCTGGACTTCGAAGCAAGAATAAAGAGCCTTTCGGGTTTTGAAAACTACCTATTTTTTTAGAGAGCACATTAACTGGTGAAATAGCCCAATCATGGTTCGTGACTGTTCATAGCAATCATTCAGCATATCACATTAGTGTCAACTTGAATAGTTCTCTTTTTCTGTTCTACATTTTAACTCTTTATTGACCTATTGGCCTGCTTTTCTTTGTAATTTGCCAGACTGAAGAGCCATAAGAGATAGAAATCCTTTTGTGAAGTCTACCTTACAACCGATGAAGCAAAATCCTTTCCTACTTCTCATTTTACTGCACATAAGGAAGCTAGTATTGTTGTTTCAGAGAAAGCTCCCTTAGCTCAATTTTTCTTCCATTATTACATCCATTCATTTCCTTTCTCTATATAAGAACAGAACCGTTAAATGCCCAAATTATAAGCACGCAGAATATTATTTAAATAGGAGAAACCATCCTCTAAAAAATAGATATTTCGTGCAACTGAAATTTAAAAAGGGTTTAGTAAAGGTGAAAAACCCGTTATTAAACCCTAAAGAGGGTTCCGTATATTTGCAGTTTCCCGAACCATTTTTAGGTTTTGTAAAATGCCTATCTTTTCTAGAGAGTATAATATTTTTTTTTTAGACATATTTTGCCGATAGTATAACAATCCAGAATAGTGGCATTGGAGCGGTTTTAGGTATTATCGATAGTACCTATTTTGCATCACAAATAATCTCATCTGTACTAATGGGTTACATTATGCTTATTTTTAAATCAACACTGGCCTATATTGGAACAAGTTTCTTCTTGGGAATTTTGGCAATCTACTTTATTAATCGAATTATCATCAAACTACCAAACGGACCTAAAAACTCGATATTACAAATAAATACTCGATCCTGATAATATTTCATTGATCATGTCTAGCGGTCGTCCTCATAAAGTGATCATTGGGTAAGTATATGCTATCCATATCATTGATGATGAATTAAAATAAGAAGGATTCTCAAATGCTGTGATAAAAGAAAGACAATAAGACGGCATCTTCAATTTTTTTCCACTAAAAAATCTGTCTTAATTTATTTTGCAATTATTATTTAATTTTATACTATCTATTTGTTGACGAGTGCACTTTTTATTTTTTTACTTTAATACAAGCGAATAATAGAAGAAAAGCAGTAAATTTATTCTGTTAACAAGCTTAGTTTGAGATGTACTTTAACGAAGAACAAATCATTTTAAGGCCACAAAATAAGATCGGTAAGGTGCCGGAAATTCAAAGTTCGAGCAAGATTTTTTTCCGTTTATTTATACATCGTTGGATAAACTGCATCGAGCTGAGTAAGAAAAAGCGGCTTTTAATTTTTAAAAATTTTTTACAGAAGAAAAATTGAAAAAATTGAGAAGAAAAAAAATTGAGGGGTCTAAAACTTCGTATAACGCTTCAGTTTCAAAAAATTCACATTTTTTTCTGTTTCGTTCTTTTAACTTCTTGAAAGTATTTTTTTCAGATTCATTATTAAAAACCAAGTATGAGAATGATGTTTGATCGAGGTTGTAGTCATAACTACAACCTCGATCGAACATCGTTCTCATAGTTGGTTTTTAATAATGAATGTGAAAATA
>CAJNOQ010003400.1:0-20369 GCA_905250885.1 Didymodactylos carnosus | reverse complement strand
GACATTCTACTAAACTTTCTTAAAGAAAAAATTGTGTGCCTTTTTGTTAATTATGAATGAAAAGAGAGAGAGGGGGAAAAAGATAATAGAATTTGCAATTATTATTATTATTATTATTTAACAAAAATATGATTATATTTATCAAAAATAGAACATTAAATTAGAAAGAATGATGGTACTCGACGTCACATACATATAAAGTATTTGAACTATTTTCAACACTCTGTTTATGATATAGATAAACCTTTAGATAGTTGTTATACTTTTTATTTCTTGTTACCAGATGTTGATTTTGTCATTATAGAAAAGATATCACTGTCATTTTTGAATTTCATTAATCAGAATACTTAAAACAAAAAAAATTTGTATCTCTCTCTTTCAATGTTCAAAGATACAAAAGACAAGAAAATGAAAAATCGTTTGAATGATAAGTAATGTACATTGATGAATTTTTCAAATATTAATCGATTGGATTAAAATTATTGATGTCTTTTTTTTTTCTTTTTTTTCAAAAAAAGAAATATTGTTCACGTTCTTATTGCGTAAAGATGAAAGTAAATTGCCTATGGTGTTGAATGATACATGATTATAAAAGAGTGTTGTTGTGTAACTTACGAGAGAATATTCATCCTGAGAGATCGAAAATCAGACACATTACATACTGCTTGCCGATGAAATAGATAGTTGAATGATAGAAGTAATTTAAAAAAATATTCACCGACATAGTTCTTTCGTTTTTTGTGTTCATCATTGTGGAATACCGTCTATTTGGGCTTTTGATCACACTATGTTGTTATATAACTGTTTTTGATTTTAATAACAAACTTGTTGTTGTTATTTTTGAATTTTTATCATAAAAAATTAACTTAATATAGATATATACACACACATTAAACACGTACATTGAATAATGTAATCGGATACACACTTGAGTTGTTTTTTAAGTATCCTATTTAGTGTACAATCACTAACACTCAATGAACAACAAACTTATCATTATATGTAGATTTAAAGAATAGTGGGGAACAATTATCTTAAGAAAATATTATGTATATTGTTTCATAGTGGAAACTACTATTAAATGGTTATCTTCGAGAAACTTAGACTCTACGAGATCTATACTATGAGATTTTGATGGTCTAATTTTAGAAGTGAAATGAGAAACTAGGAAAGAAATTTTTTATTATTTTTTTTATAGAAAATTTTCAATAATACAGTTTATTGAGAACGGTATCTCGAACATATACCATCCACTTTTTTTATTGTCTCGGTTTGACTCAATGACAAATCTGAAATTGTTATTTATACAATTTACATGTGGAATAAAGAAGAATCCTATAAATTTCTTTGACAGGCCCTCCGGCTGAATCAGAGTTTTGAAACTTCTATAACAATAAACGTTTTTTATTTACTAGGCAACTAAAAGTTTATCTCGTCTTACAAATTGAACTTGATAAAACGAGATAATTCACTTTTCCAATTAGCAAATCAATGAGCAAATGTGTGTGAGTGTATATATTGAACGATAATAATCAAAAAAAAAATAGTGTGAGCACTGTTTTTCTTCTCTGTATATTTTGAGAATAAGTTATTTGAAACTTTATTGATGTAATCAATTGTAATTTGACTAAAACAACAGCGGTATTTAATAATATAATCAGTTTCTTCTTCTTTTTTTTCATGGCAGGTTCATAGATACTTACAGACATATTGCGTACGTTGATTGTTTTGAATAATTTCAATTAGAATAAAATAATTTTAAATACAGACTTCACACACAGTGTTTGATACATCAAAATGAAGATGATAATTCAACTAGTAATTATACAGAATCAACTCATACAAAGATTTTAACTTTACATTTATCAAATTTTGATAAAACTTGTTTAGTTCAAATATATTAGACAACAGACTTGAATATGTCATATTCCTTGATATGAGTATACAAGGAGTGACGATTTATGTAGACAAATCCTTTTACATCGCATTTTTGGTTCAACAGAGAGATAACGCGGTGATATCGATCAGACGAATATAATCTTTGACAAGTTTGTCAGTGTCAGTAGTCTATGTTATAAACGTCGGAACCAGATTTTATTCACATTTGATGATTGTTATATTTTGATAACATGAGAATCTAATGAAACAGAAATTTTTATCAAATTGTCACATTTATACATCAGCATGAAAATATACGACGAGAATGATGTGCTACTATTGTGAATATCGGTATTTTTCATCCATAATTCGGTTATACTACTCATCCTTTGATGGAAAGAATACAAGCTTTTTTCTAGCAGAAGAAGAGGTGTTGAAAGTTTTGAATTTTGAAATAATATGTTTACATTGGTCGAGACGAGTATAATGAGTGTCAATAGGTTTTTCTTTAATACATCTTAGTTGTCTTTCCTTTATTCATTTACTATATACTATATTTTTATGATAGTGCGTGCATCTATTCTGTATAAAAAGTAAAACATTGATAAGTATCAATCGAATGAACAATTTATTTTGATTATTAACGTACATTAATCGGATTCTCAGCTAGCTCTAAGGAGTCGTAAAAATGATCATAACTATATCAACTACATTCGGTACTTCTAATCATCTATCACGAACAAAGATAAATATAGTATATTGTATTGATAATCAATGAACAGGGTATGTTTACGCTATTGAGAGTAAAGAATAAGCTCAAATAGTACATTAGAAGTATAGAAGAGCAAATTGACTAATGAATTCTAAACTATCTACTTTTATGAGAGACATTCGCTGTAACCAATGTAATTTGTGTGTTTTAATGTCTTCTTTAGTACAGAATACAAAAAAAGTTTTCTCTATCATATTCAAACCGATATGATTGCACACACATCGTTTCGACTCAAAAAAGAAGCATAATTCTTCGACCAACTGTGTACTACTACTAATAACTTAAATGTTTAACACTACGATATTAATAACTTGAATATAAAAGTCTAGACAGAAAATAAAACTCACTCTTTTCGAAAATGAAATTTTTCATTGAGTAATTTTTTTTTTGGTTTTTTAATTCAGCAAAAAATATTAACGAAGGAAAACTTTTTCATGCATAAATTATGTTTTATAATCTTCATTTCTTCCATATCTTTTTGTTGATTTCTCAAGATACACTGATCGTTGTTCCACTCAATCAGTTTGTAATCGTCATCAATATTCCGTTGTCTATATTTTTCTTATTATCTTCTGTATTTTCCCTTTCGACACAGAGTACAAAAAAAAAAAATTCATCGTATTCTTCTTCTTTTTCCTCATATTATATCGATTACGTCTCAAAGAAAACTTCGATTACTACCCATGTCTTTATCTAAAAAAGGATTTCTTTTTTTTTTTTTTTCACAAAAAAAAATAATAATAACGCCGCGTTGTAGTTGATCTAACGATATAGTTCTATCTTTTTATTTCTTTCCACCAAGCACATACATGTCCGACTACTTAAGAGAAGTACGATAATAGGATTGGTTAATTCTCTTCTCCTTTTTTTTATTGGCTTAAAACAATCGTATTTGCTAGACATAAGACGACTGAACGAAAGAAGGAAAAAAAAAAAATCATTAGAAAAATTATTTCTGGAATATAAGACCGATTTAGATGACAGTAGAGTTTTTTATAGTCACAAAAAGAAAAATAGATGATATTGACCTTTTTCTCAGCATGAAAGATCTTTGATGAGAAAAGAAGAGATAGAGAAGAGGAAAAAAGTTTGTAACTCTAGGATTGGCTGTTGTGAAATGATAGTTAAATAGTAGATAGATAGAGAAATAGGAAGAAGAAAAACAGATTAATCGTTTCATTTTACAAATTTCAGTCGCATTGGGACATACAACAGTCGATCCCATCGGTCTTTCTCTATAAAAAAATGACATTACGGTAAGAATTAAATTTATGTCATTTAGATAAAAAAAAAAAAAAGAATAAGAAAATCTTAAGTTTAAATTCCTTAGAGTTATTGTGCCGGTATAGTGACAGATGTTAGCGTGTGATGTTTTGAAAAAAAACAAAACGAAACTTCTTTCTTTTTTTTTTTTTATTTATAAAAAAAAGTCTTCTGTTCACACTATTTTGAGGTTGAAGGTAATATTTATAATTAACTGTAGAAGAGAACGAATGAGTACTCTCAATGCGGGCATCGTTTATGTTCTCTAGTGAGTTATAAGAAGATTTAAAATATTTATTTAACGATAATATGAAAACAAAGACAGAAATGTATACACAGAGGAAAACAGCTTTGAGAAGAAAAATAACATAGAGATAGTCATAACCGTAACTATAACTAAACATAATCAAGATAGACAAGACTATAGCATAATAAAGTATATCTAATAAAAACACTCGAGTAGTTTAAAATAATTAGGAAAATAATTCTGATGAGTACAGATGCATTGAGCCTTGTGAAGTAGAAGATACAATAAATTTATTGTGGAAAAATTCTGATATTAGAAATATACTATTGTTGATAAAGTTATGGAGTGTATCGTTGAGAACTGACTATTCTCCTCTTTTTTCTACACGTATAAATATTAATTTTATTAAATTAACATAGTCTACACTCCTGGATATATCTTTTTGCTTCGAGAAAGAGTTATATTCAATTTTCAAGGAAAAAATAGTTTACGATAATGAATAACAGATACTTTATGTTGTTAAGATATGTGTAAAAATTTGTGTAGTTCACTCTTTTTGTCAAAAGTTGAAAAATATTCTTCTTTAAACATACTTTTTTTTGTGTGTGAACTCTCTCTCTCTACTCAAATGTTGACAAAATTATAAAATGTTCATTCAATTCTAACTAGTTTATAAATGTTTTTTCTATATATATTTTTTTCTTTTTTTGTTCAAAGATTAAGTAACAATTTTTGTCATTCTAACCTTGTAAATTAAAACTGTTTTTAGATGAAATATACCAATCATATCTGTTGGGAAAAAGTTTACATGTGATTTGAGATTTAGAGTCAAACAATAGAATAATTCAGATCTCTCTATTTACAATCAAACGGTTTGTACTAATGTCTCTCAGAAGACCGTTCTATTTATTTTTTTTCTTCATGAAACATCTCCTTTAATGCCTATTTATTTATCTAAAATCGACTAATCTTTGACTACGTGTGTGTCTCTCGTGAGATACATATTCACCTGAAATATACTTAAATTTTACTAATGTAAGTTATATAAGACAAAAAAAAATTACATCTTATAAATCATATTGATTCAGATTTCTTTTTCTTCTTGTAAACGGTGTCAAAAAAAGAAAAGAAAAGATATAATAAAGAATAAAATATTTGTCTCGATGGAAAACATACATTCACTTGTTCGTTGTTTGTCGCGATCTTTCTTCTTCGTCTGTTCGATTATTTTTTTTTTTTTCTTCGTCATTGGTCGATATACAAACGTGTATTTAGTGACCTATTAAATTCTTAGGAAAAAAATCAAGTACTTGTTATTTATACTCTCAGAAGACTGATGAAAATAGCTCATCGTGATATACTCTCTATGGTAAGATGTTATTTTTTCATTCTTCTTTTTAAAAAAAAAAAAAATGAAAAATATAAGTATAGCTACTTTAATCTAAGTAAATTAAAAAAATTGAAATAAAAAAGTTTAATAAGACTCATGAGAAATAAAATGATATATTAAAATAAATTAATTTCTAATTAGAGAAGGGTGTCATTGAGTTTAAACTAAAACTGTAATTGCATCATTCAATTTAACAGTGATATAGAAGAACTCCAGAGACAAACATCTTATTCAAAAATTAAATCTTATAGTAAAACTCGATGTATCATACCATTTCTTCATAGATCTAAAGTATATATTTCTTAATGAAATTTTATACTATTTTTGATTTATCACAATTGATTATCTTCTGTTAGGATTGTCTAATGCAACCTCGTGGATCTTTACTGGGTTTAAAAGAGGAGCCGTTGAGAGCCTCTTGGTCCAGTCCTATTAGAATGTTGGCCGATCCAAACTGGTAAGTATTATTAAATTAAAGAATATTGTCATTTTGTATTGTTAATATTATTTATATTTATTAGTATTGGTGTATCGTTAGCTCATTTTGAAAAACAACCACCAAATAATTTAAGAAAAAGTAATTTTTTTCATTTTACCGTGGCATTATATGATCGAACTGGAAAACCAATTGAAATTGAACGAACAGCATTTATTGGTTTCATTGAAAAAGATATGGTAAGTTTATTTGATTTATTTATTTTTTATTTTTTATTATATTAAATAAGTAATTTGACCCTATGAATGATATTAACATTAATCTTAATTGTATTCTTACCAATATATATATTTTTATTCTAAATATATTAGTCTAAATGACTAATACACAATCAATCTTACATGTGTATATGTGCGTGGGTGATTGAATAATCACATTGTCTTAGTTTTAATATCACCGACACCATATTATATAAATATTTATTAAATTTATTTGTAGACAAGGACATTTAGTCTCATAGTGAATATGATCCTTCTTTGTTCACAATACACCCACAATCATCCAGATGCTACTATATATATTTTCTGAAAATTGTAGATTATATTAATTTAGTTAGCTACTTAATATTATTTAATGTTTTACCAGAGAAGAAGAAAATGTGTCATATTTTGAGATGAATGCTTACGTAACTGAAACAAAAAGATGATCAAAACTCTTTAGATTAGGGCTTTTTACAACTTAACTTTTTGCTGATAGTAAAGATGATGTTTTAGATATATTCAAATTATTGAGTAAAAATAAAATATTTTCTTCGATTTTCTTTCTTTTCTTTTACTATCAAATAGTCAAAATTTTACCATTAACGATTTTTAAATTAAGTTATTTTTTATAGTATTTTGTCATTAAATTCATTTTTCAAATAATTTTATTTATCATATGTTTTACTTAGTCTTTTATTTTGTATATTTTTAATTTATATTTCTTGTGCAATGGAGATCGCGTGCATGTCAAAAAGTCATAGTACTTTCAATTACTACTAACAGTAAAACATTTCTTTCTTCTTCTTGGCCTTTTCCGTTTGATATATTACTTTTGATAGAAGTGAATCGTCTTTCTCTAATTACATCAAAATGAACACCATCTATACATTATTTAACAACGTTATATTTTGAACAAAAATTAAGCATCCTTTTTATATTCTTCTTCTAATATCGATGCACACATTATTAAAATAGAATGAAAAATGATACGGTACAATGATTGACTTCTAAAAACTAATTGACAGAAAAAAAATCAATAGAAACGTGTTCATCTGATAACTATGCTATTTTAAAACTGTACAGAACAATATCAAGATGTTCTTTTCTACGAAAAGAAGAAAAAAAAATAAATAAAAAATGGCATTCTCTTTTTACGCGTCATAATTCATATTTCAACTTCATAGAGTGAATGGACATGTCATTCGTACTTATCTATTATTTTTTATTTTGATCATTAGACCATTCAAAAACATGATGTATAACGTTTTCTGTAATTGAGATTTTTCTTTCTTCTTTTTTTTCTTCTCTATAACCGCATATGTCACGGTTTATACAAGAGACTGCAAAACTTGAACAACAATAATATATGTTCAAAGAATATAAAATTTAAAATCTCAAATTTTACGCGCTCAATATTAGAAAATATTGTGAAAATAAAAATTGGAAAAATGACTACTAATTAGGATCACGTTGGAGAAAAGGAAGTGTTATTTTTCGTACGCTAACAAAATTTTCTCCTGTTTTATATCACATCAGAATTATCTTATTTCTTATTTTCATTTGTTTTAAAATTCTAAGTTTGTTTAAAAAGCATTCATTTAAAAACGAAACAGAATATTATCTTTGATTATAGAAAAATCAATTTTTTTTCTCTTATATTAGAAAGATATTTATTGTACGTTTACTTTCTTTTAGGAACCAGATGGACTTCGAACAAATAATGGAATTCATTATCGTCTAGCATTATATTATCCACATCGTACGTCAAATGAAAAAAATCTAAAATTAATTTCAATAATTCATATAATATGTCTATTTTAGTTGGTGTACATCAAGATCAAGATATATTTGTGCGTATGATCGATTCGGTGACTAAACAGGTAATAAATATACTTTTACATTCATCAATTGTTAAATATATGATTGATATTTATCTTTTAGCCAATTGTATATGAAGGACAAGATAAAAATCCTGAAATGTGCCGTGTTTTATTAACTCATGAAGTTATGTGCAGGTATATATATATAGCAAATGATAAAAAATTCAACTATTTACTAGACTCAATTTATTTTACTATTTTTTTTAGTCGTTGTTGTGACAAAAAGAGTTGTGGAAATCGAAATGAAACACCATCGGATCCCGTTGTTGTAGACAGGTATAAAATTTCGTTCATTTTTTTCTTTCTTATCTTAATAGAGTAATTCTAGTCCTGATTATTTCTTACAAAAAAACAAATAAACTTTCTATAATCACTTTCTATTTTCAACATCGATAAGGGTAGGTGTGGCTCTTATTAGCTGTAGATGAGATAAAGACTCAAAATTAGTTTTTGTTCTCTATAAACACACACACACACATATATATATATATATATATATACAAATAGATAGTCATTGGCGTATGTCAAAATATTTTTATTATTATCTGTTGTTTTTCATCTAATTAATCTTGTGTGTTTCATAGACAATTAACTCTGTTGAACAACAAAAAATTACTGTTAGACTAAGTATCAGTTCAAAACTACAATTTTTGTTTTGTTTTGATTATTATATTTTCTATTTCTGTCGGCTATACTAGATAAAATCTAATAGGGGCAAATGTGTGTATGTAAGTAGAGACAAACACGCGCTCTTATTGTCGTCGGACATAGATAGAAAGTTAAAAAACATATTAATGAAGATATTGATACTCTCAAAGTGATTTGATCATCTTAGAAATGTAAGACGTTTCGCTTCTTCTTAATTAATATATATTTTACTCTAATAATCAACGTTAAATAGCTTTTAATTCAATTTCAAATAATTAAAATAAAATATGACTCAAAAGATTTTATTCAACTGATCTATGAAAATATGCAAGATGATAGAAAAAGAGATCATTTTGTATAATAAATTGTTTTTCTTGCTTAAATAACAACAACTGTATAATAATCTCGTGAAGATCTACTCTCTAATAGTTTTTGACATTAAGCATTCTGTATTTTATTTTTTTCATTCACTCATATTGCAAAATTATATTTCTATGATAAAATAATTTTTCCGGGAGTGTACACACTTTAGGCAATCATGCGATAGAGTAGAGCAGAATGAAGAATTTGTTAACAATATGTTCCCCATTTTTTTGCTATTGTTTATATTGTCCCAAGAGCATGACTTTAATTTTTTTTTTGTTCAATATGTAAGGAATATGATGAAATTGACACAATGTTTTTTTTTTTAAAAAAAGGCTATACATCAACAGAACAGTGAGGCTTATATTTAAAATATAAAACATATATCACATTAGACATATGCTAGGGAAAAACAGAAAGAAACAATAACGAGAAAGTTAAGTCAAGTGCACCATTGGTTTATACCGTTAGATATATTTTACGTCTTTTTACGTGTGTGTGTGTGTGTGTGTTTTCAAGAAAGAAGTCTGCTCGTGTAATTGATTCAAATCGATTAGAAGGGAGAGAGACAAAAAAATTTTCAATTAACTAAGTGTGTATGCATGTATTTGAAACTTCTTGTAATTATACATTCCAATAATATGGTCACACTAGTCAAAAATGATAAATGTGTATTCGTTAGTCAATTTTAATATTGTTTCTTCGATAGTCAAAAGAAAATAAGCTCATTTCACATTGAAATAAGTAGCTGTAAAATTTATATTCAAAAATGTTAGACGATCTAACATAGTCAATGATACCGTGAACAAGTCGAAAGTTGCTCGTTCACAAGATTTTTTCACAAACAAAAACATGTTTTATGTGCAAAAAATCTTTCGCTTTTGGCAGCAGTTAGTGTAAAATATTGGATTTTTCCATCGACACGTAACTCTACGTTGCGAATCTCTCTATTTCTAACTCTCCAGCTAAGTTAAAAATGAAAATACTAGGGAATAATAACAGCTATCCAGGAATAGGAACTATCAGCTCATATCGATATTTTGTCTCAGAAATACTCTCAGTGAAATTTTTTGTTGGCCGCGTTGTCTACAGAAGTTACAAATTTTGTTCGATGTCAATGGTTGTGATATGTTAAGTAATTATCTTGCGTATATTTCTTTTGCATTAATCTAAGAGGCGATAAGAAAGAGAGATCCAGTAAAAAACATACTTAATTATGATTCGTTCTCAATTAAACCTTATTCCTATATAACATCTCATACAGAAATACAAACTATTGAACGAGCTAATGTCCAATGTTACTAGACTTAATGACTGATTTGGCGTCGAGTTACTGTTGCCTTCGGTGTTTAAATCTAATTGTATTTTGGTACTCTATATTTCCTGTCACAAGAACAAGAAGAAAGAAAGAAAGAAAAAAATAGTTGATTAGTTGAGCATTTGGCAAAAAAACGATCAACAATCTGTTGATATTGCATGTTCAAAGTAAAAGAGAAAATGAAATACGGAAATAAAAAACGGTATTAGTCTATGAATAATATACCGACGAACAAGCGAAACAGTAAAAGTCAGGCGATCACCGTCTTCATCACAGTTGTTACAATATGAAATGAAAAAAAAAAAAATAATGTGTGAATAGGTTAAGTGACATGACACGAATTCACAATGATTATGATTATATGCGATTTTAGTTTGGACAATACATAAACAACATAAAATATAATAATAAAATAAGAATACAATTTGTACGATATATAATCATTTAAAAAATACAATACTCAAAATAAATCTTTCATGTTTTTCTTATTTTAGATTTTTTCTTAAATTCTTTTTAAAGTGTAATCAAAATTGTTTGAAAAATGCTGGAAATCCACGAGATATGCGTCGCTTCCAAGTAAAATATATATTTAAATTATAGATTAATAATTATAATTAAACAAAATAAAATAATTTAAAAATAAAATTCATTTTTAGGTTGTTTTATCAACATCTGTATCTGTGGAACCACCATTATTGGCTATTTCTGAAAATATGTTTGTGCATAATAATTCAAAACACGGACGACGAACAAGAAGATTAGATGTAGATGGAGGTTCGTTATGTGAAATTTCAAAAGGTATCAATCTTAGATGCCAAATAATTTTTATTCATCATTGGTTGTGTTGAATTGTTTTTTCGTCATTTTTATTTATTTTTTCTCTCATCATTTAGATTCTTTGATACCTACACCAACGATAAAAGCCATTTGTCCAAGCGAAGGATGGACAATTGGTGGCACGGTTGTTATCGTCATTGGAGACAATTTTTTTGATGGATTACAAGTAATGTTTAATAATACAGTTGTTTATACTGAGGTAAATAATCATATTTTTTTTACCTAATGAATAAATTTTTTTACTATTAATGTTTTTGTTTCTTAGATATTAACTCCTCATGCTATTCGTGTTCAAACACAACCAAGACATGCTCCAGGAATTGTTGATGTTACACTATCGTATAAAGGCAAACAAATATGTCGTGATTGTCCGGGAAGGTTTGCCTATATAAGTATGTTTTCAATAAAATTAGAGATTAAAATTTATTTATTTTAATCATATTTTATTTAGATATGCAAGAACCAAATATCGATTATTGTTTTCAAAGACTTCACAAAATGATACCAAAACATCCTGGTGATCCAGAGCGTCTATCAAAAGTAACTATTAAATATAAATTTTTATCATTAATGATTTATATAAATTGTTTGAAAATTAAAATTTTTAACAAATTCTTTTTTTGATCAATAAACTAGTGTTATGACATTTTTCTTTTTTAAAATAATTTTTAGGAAATAATTTTGAAACGTACAGCAGATCTTCTCGAACAGTGTTATACAATGTCTGGAAATCCTCATCATTTTGCTCTTCCAACACCACCGAGTGATCATGAAAATGATGCTGGTATGTAATATATGTCTGCTTTTTTTTTTTTATTATCTTTTAAATATTCAAAGATTGTAAAGCAAAGTGAGAGATTTTCTCTCTTGATAATAAATATTCACTAATAAGATGGCATGAATAATGAAGGAATACGAGTAAGGTTAACTCTATTTTATTGATGCTTTCTTTAGTCATGCATCTTAGATGTTTAACTATTTGTTTTTGAAAATTGTTTCTAATTGACTCTTGATAATGTAAAAAATAGCAATTATATTTAATGCTATGTATTATACTTCTATTAAGAAATAATAATTAATCTAATTAAGTAATATTTTGTCCCTTTTATGGATTTCAGCATATTATATGTCACCACTTGAAGGTGAGAAATTATCTCTGATATCGATAATTAGCTGCTTTGTTTCGTGATTCGTTTATTTTTTTTTTCTTTCTTTATTTATTTATTAAATTAATTTCGTTTGTTCTTCTGTTCTGTAAGTGTGTTTGTTGACTATAATAACTATTACATATAATACTATTTTAGCATGATAAATATAAAAACTGACGTTTTCAAGTTATTTTATTTTTCGACAAATTATTAACATAATTTAGAAATGTATTTTTTGCTAAAAATATTGCTGTGGTGATCGCATGTAGTTTTGAGTTTTTCTTACATTAAAGCGCATGGCTAAATAATGTATGTTATTGTTAAATAAGATCGGTCTAAATCTGGCTTAAGTAATTTTAATAGATCAGAGATAAAGCTTTAACAGGTTAGTTATAAAACAATATGTATACTTGCTTCTCTAAAAAGCTTAGAAGATATTATGCGCGAAAATACTCGACTAAATAAAAACGAACATTTTTTCATATAATACATTTTTTTCTAGGCTATTCGAGAAGTCAAACGTCACCTCGAGGATGTGGAAGCAGTTATGGAAGTGCAGCGGCATTAGCCTACGCCCAGCAACAATCTTATAATGTACCTTCACCTGGATTTTTGAATGGTAAGTGTTAAATGTTTTATTATTTTATCTGTTACTCACTTATTTAGAATAAAAAAAAAAATGTTTATGCACATCTAGAACTAAATGAAATGAATATATGTCTCTGCTAGTGTTATTGCATTTTCAATTAGCTGTTTCACTTGTTCGGCTATTTCATTGAATATATCATCTTCACAACTTTTCTCATCTATAGCATTCAAACAAGGAAGTGCTTTCAATTTATTCAAACCACCCAGTCCTGCTGCTAATTGTCATTATTCTTCTACAAATTGGAGTCTATTGTCGTCTGCTATGTTAGTATTCGCATGTATATGTTTTAGATGTTTATGTTTGTTGTGTCTCTTATATACGTAAACGTTGCTTTGTCATGATGAAAAATTGTGAAGACTAATTTACAGCCATGCTCTACTAACTGCCTCTGACAGATTCTAAAATGGGTTAGATTGGGTGCCGGTTGTAAGACATCTAAGTGACAATAAAGATATTTTCTCCTAAAAAGACAGACCCTCCATAATCCTTACTAGTTTTATTTAACTACAATAAATCGTATTCTAATTCTAGGAATGACTAATCTGATGTCATCTGCGTTCAGCACAATTGGACCATTTGGTTTGGGCACAGCTCAATATGGGTTAGGATCTAATAAATAAAGCAACTATTTTATGCACATATATCACTATCTGTGTATTACATCTATTTATTTTGCTAGTACATAAATGCATCTGTTTGTCTGATTTTAAGAATCAAAAGACATTGTGGGCTGGTCCCATATTTTTCTTTTTAAATATTTGTTTGTTTTTAATCTTAAACATTTGTTTTTTTCAACATTAATTTCTTATTACAGCCGATGTATGCACTTCAAAAATGCATTGTACAAAATATAATGTTGAAGTATATGCCTATATTCTTGCATATCATGAATATTATCCCGTTCTTATTTGTGAAAATGATTTCTTCTAAGATGAAAAGATAAGTTCCTTCTTACCTCTCATACACCTTATACATATCGTTTATTCATTTTAACCATTATTTTCTTTTGGAACAGTTTCTCAGAATTGTTCATCTATACCGTTTTTTGGTTAAAGTTTTTCTGTAATATTCATTTGACTTTGATTTTTTCAATATGTTGTATTCTTTTTTTACTACTAAACTATCTATAAGAAAAACAATAATATTTCAATTAATCAAATTCAACTTGTATTGGAAAATATTTGCTAAAATTATCCACCATGTTAGACATTTAAAACTAGTATACTATTGCTAAGCATTTGTACTAATACGATCAATCGAAACTATGTAGAATAATCATGTCATGTATTTAAAACATCAAATTTGTTCTAAAATAGACAGTTTACAGAACAATTTACACAGTATGAGAGCAATATTGAACCTAACTGTTATCTGTTTAATGAGTCAAAATGTTAAAACAATAACCATTATTGAGGTTGATTCAGATGTATATTTTAACCTTATACAGAAAATTATCAGCAGGAGTTATAGAATCAAGTACATACTTGGTATGTTCACTTATATATACGACATTATGTTAGTTACGATCACTAATCATAATCATAATGATGTCAAGTGCATTAGTTAAAGTGATGAAGTAAATATCACTTTAAAAAAAAAGTATCAATGAAGACATGCAATTGTAGCAACATTTTAACTGCAGTTAAGAAAGACAAATGCCTTGATCTCTGCATCTGAATATAATATGATAGTCAGTTGCGGTATCTCTCCTATGTGATTAGTATTTAATCAAAAATCTGATTTACAAAATTCACTTCATTTCTAGTGTCACTAAATGATTTACAGTGTGAAATTAGTTTTCGTTCGCTCTATGTGTATGTTTAGTAACAGATCTTTGAACTTTGTCTTAATACTGCTGCTTTTTTTCCCTTCGTATTGCACGCACCCTCTCCAATATAAAATTAATTTTTTTTGTACAATTTATGAATAAATTTATTTAGTGTTCTTTTTATCCATTTCTTTTCTTCTTTTCATTCCGCTGATTAAAACTAATGTATCATTTATAAAATGGGGATATCATGCAGTCTGGAAAACATTTCTACTCTTTCGATGTGTGTGTTAATCAATATTTTCTGTGCTCATGCTATTGAAAAAAATTTTTTCTCCTCTCTCTTTTCACAGTAATGATAAGTGTTTATAGAGATAGATTCTTACATGCTGCCATAGTGTCTCATTGTATTAATAGTACAAAAGAAAATAATTTCATTATTGTACATATATTACCATAATGCAGAAAATATTAACTAATTCGAAATGCTTTGAAGGAAGAAATAAAACCGATGATAGTTGAGTTGATTCATTAGACAAACAACTTATAAACGAGAATGCTAATATAGACAGATGTTGGCATGAGCATATAGAGAAAGAAAATTTTTAGAATTAAAGCAAAACGAAACAAATATGTATTCATGCCTTTTTTTTCTACAACTGTCCAGGTTTTCTCATGAGAAAAAGAAGAATGATGAATAGATAACTGATAAAATTCACAAATAATAATTTACTTCTATTAGCCGCAGGCTGGTGTATATTAGATGTCAATACTAGAACTGAACAAAGTATATATAACACATATTTTTTGTCAATCAATGAAACTGCTTTATTAGAAACATGAAATTTATAAATAAATGTTACAAGCTAAAACAAGTTCAGTATCAAGAACGAAAAACCAACTGCAGAGTGTGTAATTAATCAAAATCAACTGGAGGTAGCGTTAATAGATTGTCTTTTAGCAAGTAAGGCTGTCTGAATTAAATAAAGGTAGTTAGAAGATAAAAAGTAGCTCCTAGTGTAATGTCACTTGTTGAAGGGAAACTATGCGATTTTGATTTCATGGGATAATTTATACAAGGTAAAATTATTGAACTGTACGAAATACAAGAGAAAAAAAAAGCGATATAAGGTGTCATTATTTGTATCTATTAAAAGCGCTCAAATGTTCTTTTTAAGAAGTTATAGCACATCATAAGCTAACATAAATGCCATGATAAATTAATTTTACCTTGTATAAAATATCCCATGACAACAAAATCGCACAGTTTGCCTTCGAAAAATGACATTACACTAGAAGTTACTCGTTGTCTTGTAAGTACCTTTACTTAATTAAGATAGCCTTACTTGCTTAAAAACAATCTATTCACTTATTATGGAAGTAGTCAACAATGAATATTATCCCATGTCGTCATGCGATTTTGACGTGATGGGATATTTTATACGAAAATACAAAAATACTCATTCGAGGTAACGCAGAGAAGAAAAGATTTCGGATTCGGCGGTTTCGCAGGATACTCATGCAGTAGAGAAAATATATTAAAATCGTGCAGACGGATTATACTCATTATGTGCCCTAAAACGGTTATGAAAGCCGTCTAGAATCACTCCAGTGTTACCACTCTGACCGTTCTCATCAATGTCAGATGCTTCCGTCAACTTGTACACTGTAACGTCCGGAATTATTTATAGAAAATGCTCGGCGATTTTGAAAAAGTCCATATATGAAATCCTCACGGATTTTCCAGATTATAGAAAATCGAATTTTCAACAATGTGGAAAATCGACATCGATTTTCTACATTATTGGGAAATATTTATAGAAAATTCTCAGCGAATTTCTAGATGATGAGGAAGAACAATTTGAGTGAGAATGCTGATAATCAGAGACTTGCAAAGTGAAAATGGCTGAAGACAAACTTTTTCACCGTTATTCAAAGCTATTGAACTTCGAAGTTGAGTGGGGTGTATTATTTCAGCTTATTGGATGACAATATGGATTGTTTAATAATGAAAGCCAAATTTGACATAGCTCACGTGTTGAACGACTGTTATTTTATTTAAAAAATAAAGAAAATAAATGTGAATTGTTAGGATCATGTCTTTGAGTTTACGGTAGATGACTGTTGTCTTTGGTGTATGCAAACCAGTGGCTGTCAAGCATTTGTGCACATCGGAAGTAGTAGTCACTGCTACATTAAATCTATCTGTACGAACCCTTTTTACAAAAATCCAACCAATAGTTATTGGGTTATCGCTGAACAAATTGATTGTTTCATTCATCTGAGCGGGATAGTGACTTAACTTGGTGTGTATGTCGATGTGAACTATCTTGTATTTTTGACACAGAAGTTTACTATGTCATAATGAGGTTCACAGGTATAATAAAATACAGAAAAATCGACACCATACAATCAAAATACACTGCTTTTTAACAGAATCGAATACACGCATCATGATTGATAGTAAAATAAGAGTGAATTGGGAAAACGACTCAACAGACGTTTCCCGACTCCGAGTTGAGCGATCAACTCGAATACTCACACTGTGACGAATGTTAGTATTACAAAATGTGCAGCTAGTGTTAGTGTGAAGCTTGTCTTAACGAAATTTTAAAAGCGGATATTTGCTTTCAAGTCCATTGATTGCTTCATCCTTCTCTTCGTCTACGTCGTTTAAGGCGTTTCCGGCATCGTTGCATATGCTCTCGATTTCTTTCTTCAAAACTCGACTTCGACATATCCCTGCGATGGCTTTGCCTATATCGATGATGACAGGCAAAAGTACAGTTTCGATCGATTTCTTGTTATGCGTGTGTTTGATTCTGGCCATGTCGCGCGCATAGTTGACTCTGGAAAAGAGGATATCGATACTCTTTTCCATATTGACAACATGATGCCAATCGTTTTCCACTTGAGACATTTCATAAAAGTTGTGCAGCACACAATCACAGTGGTTGGAAAAAAACACGATTGTTCTGTCTATAGAAAAAATTTTAGTATGAACAGAGAAAACAAGTACTGATACACATCTTAAGATAGTCCAGTTATAAGACTCAGGATCCACAATGTTGTGTATCTCTCCTGGGTATGTTGTGAAGCTATAGCTGACCATGATCCAGTCCATCACATAGAGAGAAAGACTGGACATGATGGGGAATAAACGAATTTGCTAGCATCGCAACGGGTAACCCACTCTTGCTGCTTAGCAAAATGTATTAAGAACACAAATTTTTTGTCTATTGTACATCTCTAAAAGGAATCGCGATAAACTTTTGCTTTGTGAAGCAAACCCACACGATCATAAAGCTCACACATTCTCAAGAGTCTCATAGGCTAGACGATTGAGAGAAGAAAGCATCAAGCACTGTTGTCGTATAGTGAGAACCGTGGGTAACATGTAGTAATAAGCGTAAAATAATGCATATCTGATGATTTATTGCCTAAACTTGCACATCATAGATCTGGATGAACCATGTTCAGATTTGGTTTTCATTAGCACCACTTTTCGCTCCAAAAGTTTCAATTAACTGGAAAGTGCGACAATCCAAAATTTAGTCTAAGTTTACCTAATCCTCAACTGTATTGTAACGACGGTTTTTTTGGGATAATAGTTTTACATTCACAGACGACAAAAAGTTCGATTTCTAAAATTTTTCTCGAGGAGATATCAACTTTTTTCCTGGTCAAAAAAAGAAAGTCGATTGGCGTTCCATGGCTAATAGGTTTTTTGAGAAAATACATACTATGTTCGATTCAGAACTGAATTTTGCGTTGCGATAAATCAAACTTTTTTTCATCATAATCCTTAACTGCGCATCTTGTATAACTGAAAAATAGAAAATACGTTCTAACTCCGTTGGCAGACGGTCTTGACTCAAATTATTTTTCTGTCTCAATAATTTAATACTAAGCTTTGAGGCTTTGCCTACAAAAGATATTTATTAGCAGACATATTTGACACAATGAAAAAGTTCCAGAATAAGAAAACAAAGAACTGTTCATTTGCAAATTCACTGAGGGTTACTGCATATATTGTCAAAAATAGAAGTGCTTATGCAACAGCGACCATCCACATAGAAAGGGCGATGCGATGGACAGCATTTTTCATTTTCAGAGCATATATTATGCTTTGTTGGACAACAATGTCCTCCACCGCAGCAATGTGGTCGGTTAGCTGGGCAACATGATCCATCTCTACAACAGACAGGACGCTCTTTTGGACAAGTTGAACACTGTTGACCATTTGTCATCGAAATAATTGGCAGCAAAAGCCCCAGAATAATAATAACTTTAAGCAGCATTGTCTTGATTGAGCTAAGTTGTGTTTGGCTAAATTGAAATCAAAGGAATATTTCCATAGACTGAGAATGGAGTCTAAATTAAAAATAAAAATAAACACAGTTTAGTTCCTCATCGTTTTTCGAAGCCATGAAAGCACTCCAAAATTAAAAATGCGAAAGTAAGCAAATAAACAGGAATCTCCAAAAAATTATTAGAAAAAAAATGTTCAATAAACATCATTGCCAATCAATTTAAATATTCGTCAAATCAGCACCTATACTATTTTGTTTTTTTATTTCTATTTTGGTATCCGCGCACTCATTTTTAATATTTTCTAACTCAACTTAGACTGGAATAAATACAGGAAGTTCGCTGGTTATACTTTGACGAAGGTGAAGCACTCTTAGCATCACATGACTCATTGGAACAGACTACGCAAATATTGTTTGATGCACATACTTTCTTTCGGTTTTTTCACGGAGGAGAAGATGTATTTGCACAAGGCATATTTGAGTGTTTGTTTTCATTTGCGCAGAATGAGTCTGATAAGCAATTGGAGGAATGGAGCAGTTAGTTAAACAATTATGCTTTCAATCAGAGATGCTGGCGGATCGTATACATTAATATCGATAAGTCACCAAAAACATTTAGCCACACATCTGTGGAATATATTTTTAAACGGAAAGAGTGAAAAACGTCCATTTGGGGACGGAATTGTATTAGATGGTATCAGGTATGCACCAGTATCGGTACCGGTACCAGTAAAAGTGCTCCACAAAAGTTTAAGACCTTTTTTGTTTTTGCAATAACTCAACTTCCTTGATAGATACAGACTCCGTTCTTTCGCCAAAAGAAGGCCTACGTTGAGTACTATAAACCCCGAGAAAATGGTTAAGTTCTGGCTTAATTTGACTGAGCTAAAGCAAAAACGCGGTGTTTTTACACAATTGGAAAATCTTACTTCCTGAGTATTTCACGTTTCCTAACCGAGAGAATTGCGCGAAAAAAATTCAAAAACACATCATTCGATAGAAAAGTTTACGGGCTATCCGTTGCTGATCAAACTTTCAGCTTCTGAGCATGTCTTTATCGCCAAAATCTTATTTTAGTTAGCGCTGGTCCAAAAAATGGAAAAGCCCCGATTTCTCCGCTCTAACTGGACAAATGGACGTTTTTCGCTCTTTCCGTTTAAAAATATATTCCACAGATGTGTGGCTAAATGTTTTTGGTG
>CAJNOQ010003399.1:0-20375 GCA_905250885.1 Didymodactylos carnosus | reverse complement strand
CGGTCATGCTTCATCGGTCGTCCCATAATTTTTGTATCATTCATTGCATAATCGACGATACATACGCCAGGATCGAGATCGTCTCTTTTCAATGACACATGGATGTAAACGATGCAGTGGCCTTTTTTAAGGCACTTGGCATGAATGATATCACGAATAATACGACACGTCGTACCCACACTAATCTGCCATCTTGCAACCATTCATCGAATAGTTGGAGGATTTTCTTTGTCGATATATGAAGTGACGCGGCGAACAATTGAAGGTGTTGCTATATGACGTCGACGATGCAATTTTAGTTTTGGACCATTTAATAAGCTCAATTGGCGCTGTTTTCCAACCTTGTTGGCAATACGACTAATGGTTCTTTTTGACAGATCCAAATTCATTTCGGATAATTCTTGTTGAATCATAGTGTATGAATACTTTTTCCTCAAAAGATATTTGACGACACCTTCGATGTTGTCAGCTATTTTATTACGAGGCAATCGTTTCTCTAAAATGTAAGTATTATGGTGGCATCTACAAGGTTAATGATATAGACTAATATAAAAATCGTGAACTTTGGATTAGCTAATAAAGAAGAAAAACTTTGCAAAAATCGTTTCAAAATAAGTTGAACACCTTGTATGGTGCACATATAATAATTCATCTGTCCTATTCTTTTCGTTTGAGATATGTGCTGACGAATCGGACTACTGTAAACTGATTATAAATGTGTAACATTTCTACGGAAATAATCTTGGGATAATCTTTCTCTTACTAAATGTATTAAAACGACATAGTCTGTTTAACACATTTGAATCTTTCAAATTAAAGTCACCATATTGGCCAAATTTATTTGAATAGAGGAAAACTATAGTGACTTCTTTCAACAGAAATTCCATCCCGTTGAGATATTTCTTTCTCTGTTCTCTCGCTTGTCGCTTATTTTGCATCGTCATTTAGCAAAAATGTATTTGTATTCTTTTGCTCTGTCATGTGAACCATATATACGTGAACCGGGATATATGTATATATATCCCGCTGGTCACAATAAACGGTACACCTTATTTTTTCGATTTCTCCATTGCGCTAGCGTCTTTTGGTCTCAAATTTATACCGTGGGTATACTTGTTGTTACTCTACCTGCTCCCAAAATTTCGGTCATAGAATTCGCTAAGAAAACGGTAAATGTATCTCGTGTATTCATGTGTGGTTGCGCCAAAAATTTGTTATTTTAAGCCAATATGTCTTTATTTTTTACACTAAAATTTACACAATTAATCGCGTTTTTACCGATACCTGAACTGTTCCAAGTATTTTGCTCGATAAAATACGTAAAAAAGCTTGAAACAGTTCAGGTATCGATAAAAACCCGATTAATTCTGTAAATTTTGGTGTAAAAAATAAAGAAATATTAGCTAAAAATAACAAATTTTTGGCGCAACTACACATGAGTACACGAGATACATTTACCGTTTTCTTAGCGAATTCTATGACGGGAGCAGGTAGAGTAACAACAAGTATACCCACGGTATAAATTTGAGACCAAAAGACGCTAGCGCAATGGAGAAATCGAAAAAATAAGGTGTACCATTTATTGTGACCAGCGGGATATATGTAAATAGATTGAGAACATGCAATCGTGTAGCTCATTTTAGATTCGCTGCTGTTTTTCTTAAGAATAAATATGGGTGGAACAGTGCCTCGACGCCAGTTAGGAAAAAATGGCCCCAAAGTGTCAGAAATTGGATACGGAGCAATGGGTTTGTCAGTCTTTTATGGCACACCTGCCCCTGACGAAGAACGTTTTAAAGTTCTGGATCGTGTTATTCAACTGGGAAGTACTTATATTGATAGTGCTGATTTGTACGGTGATAGCGAAGAATTACTGGGGAAATATTTCAAAAAATATCCTCAACAACGTCACAAGGTGATTATATATGTTTCTTTTCTTTTGTTAAACTGAAAGGAAAGCACACTTTTTTTCTTCCTTAGGTATTTCTTGCAACAAAATTCGCCAATGTCTTCAGTCCCGATGGAAAACTATCTGTGCGAGGTGATGCTGCCTATGTTCGTGAAGCAATTGAAAAAAGTCTTAGTCGTCTTCAACTTCCATATGTTGATCTTTATTATGTTCATCGAATTGACAAAACCGTTCCAATTGAAGAAACAATGGGCGTATTAAAAGAACTTGTCCAACAAGGTAAAATCAGATATATTGGTTTATCTGAATGCTCCAGTGACACCATTCGACGTGCCTATGCCATTCATCCAATAGCAGCTGTACAAGTGGAATATTCTCCATTTAGTTTAGATATCGAAAAAGACGAAATTGGAGTGCTGAAAACGTGTCAAGAACTTGGAATTGCCATTGTTTGTTATTCTCCGTTAGGTCGTGGAATGCTGACAGGACAACTAAAAAGTCCAGATGATTTTGAAGAAAATGATGTGCGTAGACATTTTCCACGATTTTCCAAAGAAAACTTTCCGAAAAATATTCAATTAGTGGAAACATTAAAACAATTTGCAGAAAAAAAAGGTTGTACCACCGGACAATTAACGTTAGCTTGGATACTTGCTCAAGGTGAACAATTTATCGTTATCCCAGGTACATCGAAAATAAAAAATTTAGAAGAAAATGTTGCGGCAGCGAAAGTTAAATTAACAAAAGCTGAAATTGAACAAATTCGACAAGCTTGTCAAAATGCTGATACAGCTGGAGATCGATATATGGCCGCACATAGTGGCCATTTATATGGAGATTCAGCGCCTCTTACAAAATAATGATCATTCAACTAAGAACTTTTTTTCATTCCCATCAATTAATCACTTGAAGACCATTTAACTAATTAAAATCTTAACTTTGAAACATAATTGAATAAATCTTTTTCGAGGGTGAGGGTGAGGTTGTGGGTGTAGGTGTTGATCAATAAAATGGTTATAGTCACGCCACATCCATACCTTGTCCCAGAGAAATAGTTTGAAAATACGCCGTTTCTGTGTGGCTAACCTAAGAGTGTGAGTGAGAAGTAGATGTCAGACCAACACTCTCTGAAAACAGGCTCCGTATATCATTAGATCTGGAGGAGAAATCTGGGACACACGCACATCTACTTTTGGCCCATAACTCTTGAATAACTCAATATTTTGCGCTGGAATTTTCACTATGGACTATCTGAGATCAGATACACATGCCCTGAAAATTTCAGCCAGATCAGTTGTTCTGACAGGAAAACTTTTTTTGGGTGGGAGGTGAGCCTTATTGACGGAGAACCTCTCGAAGTGCCAAATCTCTTTGACCCCATATTTTGCCCATATATAGGGGACGACTAGGCTAGCATAACCTCATGTTGGTTTGCTTTCTGAGGCGTTGGGGCTGAGTTATGAATTTTTCAGGTTACATAAAAAAATGCGACTTTGCCGATAAAATTTTGATTTCTCGGGTATTGAACGTTTTACTATAACGAGTAGACATGGTACCCCTATTAGCCTGAAAGTTTGGGCCTCGAGTTTTTCATATTTCTGTCAGAAAACTCATTCACTACACAGGGTACTGCTCCATGATATGAACTTCGATCCAGTTGATTTTTCCAGTGAAGATACTCTACTTGACGATTGATATTCACCCAAAGTTTCAACTCGTTTTCTGCTTTTATTCACGAGATACAAGATTTTTAAAAGCATTTTTCGCAGTGTTACAAGGGTTTTCCAGAAAAACTGAACTTTCGATTTTCGGGTTGAGGTTTTGCACATAAGCAGGTCCCCATAAGGTGAGCTTTTGCAAAAAGTTTCAAAATGTTTGGATACATCCACGTCGAGATATTAATTCTCGAAATAATCCTCTCCAACAGATGACAATGAATACATACAGAAGTGGAAACTTGAGGTGCCAGCAATTCAAAATCTCTTTTTCTTTATACATGGTTGGAAAGAGAATTGAATTTTGTATCGATTGGAATACTTTCGAAAAGTTTTAGACTTCGTTGAACGCTGGTAAATTTTTCGGAAACCCGGATTTTCAGAGACCTGTATATCGGGCTCGCGTAATATGGCATTGAGTTTTGAGTTGATTCATCTAGACTCGAGTGCGCTAAAGCCAAAACTAACGTCCGCGGCAAAGTGGAATAGGGAGACGACTTTTAAAAATGAGTCGGAAGTTGGTCAATATTTGGAAAAACTCTGCTTTTATCGTCAAAGATGAACCTCAGCAGGCTTTGGGTAAAGGCTTGGAAAAATACAAACTACTTTTTTTGTAGCGTGCATGATGAGCAATCTTACACACTCATTTCTACTTCAGTTTTGATTTCACCTTCGTGGTGAGAACTTCATCTCTATATGACTCGTTTTTGTGTTTTTGTACCATTTTAGAACAAGGATTACAGAATGATCAAAAGCAGTTTGGACATTTGATGCAAGGGAATATTTTATCACCCACCCCGTCTAGTATTTGCCCTAAAAGTTTGGGCTCAATCAGTTTAGTCTGCCGGAGAAATTCGTCTATAACGTTGTATACGATACCATCTGCATACCTCCTAGAGAAAGCATCTCCCGAAAAAGAAACATCTTAGTTAGAAAAATGCGCTTTAGAAGTTAAAACACATCTGTCAGTATTATGCATTGAGCACAATGTAGTGATGATTTACGTAATGTACTATACTTTGTTTCGAATAAATCTCGATTAGGTCACACATTTCAACTTCGTAAACGATTTCATATGTTGAAAGAGATAAACAACGAATAACGGAGTCACGTTGTGTTACCCGATCACAAACGGGCTGTTTACCTAGACTTCGGAAAACCTCAACCCTCAAACCCTCTCTGGGATAGAAAAAAAATTCCTAGGAAAGGTGTTGGAGGCTAGTACAGTAATATTTCTCTCATCTACTTCAATTCACTTTTTCTTCAGTATGTTTTATCTTTACATGACTCAACACTAGCGTTTTTAAAATTTCTTTTCTTTTCAATTCAACCTATTCTTTATAATAAAATAAAATGTACATATAACAAAATTCTCCATTCATAATCTCGTTCTTTTTCTTTCCCCTCTCCTTGTCATGCACATGATTTTCAGCCTTTTTTGTGATGTGTGTGCCTGGATTAGAAAAACATTAGATAATATACAATCAGTTATTTTGTTTTAAACTTTATGGAACATCCTGTACGAGGAGAAACTTGAAAATGACCGTATTAATAAATATCGAATTATAATTTTAATGTTTTAGTTTTAATTGTTTAATTTTTATTTTTTATTATTTGATTAAAACTTTTTATTAAAATTCTTAATATGATAGCCGCATTGGTTTTAAAATTTTTATTCTTAACTTTGCCCATAAACTCGAAAAACGTTAGATAAAACTACCTCGAACGATTTCAAGTGATATTTTTTCGAAAGAGTTTCCCGAAATCTTTTTAAAGAAAAACAGTGTAGATTCGTCTATTTTTTTGATTTTGAAACCCTTTTTATGAGTTTTCTTGGTTAACAGAGCTTTGAATGTGGATGCAAAAGAGTTCAAAGTCTGCTTATGACAATATTTTAGCTTTGCCATATACAAGTTTCACTCTATTTTTGAAATCATCATCCAGTTCGATATGTTGATTTGGTTGGAAATTAATTAATATTTCCTGCAATTATTGATACTGGTATTGTTCTTGGCTTTCTACCGAATACAAATCATATCTACTAGCCACTAATAGATCATAATCAATAACAAGACGATATAGGTTCGGCAATCATTTAAATAAGCGTTTAATATTAAGATGAACTTGGTTATTTACTATGATCAAAGTGCGAATAGTACATAATTTTACATCTGTTTTCCAGGAATTGTTGTTATCATCATTATCAATAAGACGAAAATTAGAGCCAATTTCTAATATCTGAAGATTGATAAAGATAGATTTCAACACTTGAAAAAATCGATCAGTGTACTCAGGTTGTTGTTTATCATTTAGAAATACTCGTTTGATTCGTGGAAGTTTGAATTCTTCTTGTCAATAATTTAACCGATAGTTTAAATATTCATTTGTTAATGAACCGTTAAAATTTGACAGTCATATGGTGGCGAAACGATTGTATAGGTTTGATAGAATGAATTTGTAAAAAGCATCACGGATTGATTGTGTTTTAATCAATCCGTGATGTCAGAGGTGTTGAAATTAGGACAATAAATCATTCGCATAGACAGACGAATCGTCAAATGAATGACAGAAAAACTAAAACTAAAATTGTTTTAATGATCTTTTCAACGGCTCTAATATTCGTCCATCAATTATATAATCAATTTTAAAGCGCAATTTTAATATTTCTAACGCCGATTGACTTTGTCGAAGTAGAAGGTTCAAGTCATTGAAATCAATATCGTTTGCAGATATAATATGTTGTCGTAATTTCAGTAAAAGGTTTTTTGTTTTTGAATAATTGTAATCGTATTTACCTGCTTTACCGTAAAAAGCCAACAGAAAAACAGTTAAAAGCGAACTAGATTTGAACAAAAAAAGAACTTGCGAGCAGAGGTACAAACAGACTATCCGCCCTGATCTTCGAGCCTATTACAAGGCAGGTAGGCAGTTTAAGATAGATAAGTCATGGCAAGATATCAGACAGATCGTCTGCCTGCTATATCCTTTCAACTTGAAACTAGAGAAATTTAACCTAAGAGAGGCCTCTCCATAGAGGACAGTATGACCAGCAAGCTTCTCATTCAAATTTCCACTGTAAGATGCTTCAGGGAAAAGAAACGGTTACTAAAAAAGACTATACATGTAGTGCAGAAAATCCATTGTAAAACCCATCGTCCCATTTCTTCGGTAAAACTGATCTGAAAGAATGCATATTTTTTCTACAGATACAACTTAGCTCTTTCACTGCGAAATATTTTCTTTATATTAAGAATTGTGTTTTGAGCACTTTTTGTCCTAAAATTTTTTTTCATGACAATTCAAGCAGAAAAAATGTTTCACAAAAAACGGCACAAAAATTTCCTCAATTTAGCTTCTCTGATGCGGATACTCAAGCATTCCAATTGTGGTAGATATTCTAATAAAATAAATAAATGATGTTGATATTCAACAGATAATTTTAAACGCTCATTTTTCATTCTTTTTTCCGCGCGGACCGCAACGAATTTTTATTTTCTCAACTTTTTTGAAGTAATTTTTAAATACTTTTCCGATTCCTTCCTAATTACTAATACCACCATTACAGTGTTCCAGCGGAGGAAAATTTCACCGCCTCCGGACTTATTAGATAGTACCGATGAGGATGATGGTAACAGTATAAAAATGAGTTCACAACCATCACCAGAAACAACGGCTATTCGACAAAACCGTAATACAGCTAACACAACTGTATTAGGGCAGCGAACACTTACAACAGTATCTCAGTCTACGTTGAATGATTTAGCACAAGGTGATGATGAGGCTTTTCATGTTGTACATCACCAGCGTCGTCGATTACAGCCGAGAGAGGCGCAAAATGAGCAGTTTTTTGATGCAACAACTTCACCATATTTACCTACATCTGTTTCCAAGATTTCAAAGGAAGCAGAACTTTTCAGTTGTGAATTCAGATTTCCGCCGGTGAAAATTTCATTTTCTAATACAACGTTTTGTTTACTGATCAGATCGCTAGACAGTTTATTGTTGAATTAAAACGACGAAATATTAGAACTCGTAACTTGGTTTCATTTTGGCGAATTGATAGTACAAAGAAATATTTATTTGTTTATGGTGATAACCGTGAAGCATTCTCACAGTTACTTATGAATGACACATATCCAAGTAGTATTAATGATCAACAATTTAATGTTGATCAGCCTAAGAGTATACCTCCACAGATGAGTGTTTTAGCTATGGGAGTTTCTTGTCAGCTATCAGAAGTAGAAGTACTAGCTGATGTTCAGGAGCAGTATGCCTCTGCGGATGTCGTCCTTTTCGGCTGTCCTGCATCTAGCCGAACACGAAATGTTAAGGTCAACTTCCGTGACAGCCGTGATTACACAAAATGTCTGAATAATGGGTTCATTTATGTTAATCATTTGAAGCTAATAGTGAAACGCTATTTGGGTACGCCCAGGGTCATGCTATGCTCAAAATGCCAGGGATACGGGCACTTCCGAGCTAAATGTACAAGTGCTCATGAATACTGTGCTGTCTGTTCTGCAGAAAGATCTCTTGATTCACCACATGTGTGTACCAATGTTACTAACGTAAGTGCAGAAATTGCGGCGGTGATCATTCTTATGCATATTCTCAGTGCACGGCATTGTTACAGTATAGAAGAGAATTAATTGAACAGCTGTTGGAAAAAGATATGATTCCTAATCATGTACACATACCTAAAGCATTTAGAAGTCATCTGAACAGAGTTTTTCCCCTTACACCTGCACAAAATCGTGTTACATCTAATGTTAAACAACAGGTTAATCGTAAAGTATCACCAGCGAAGTCCTCATCTGTTAGACAGGCACAGTTATTAACGTATGCTAATGTTCTCAATGGAACCAATAGTGGCGAAGATTCACCAATTAGGAGTTGTAATGTTGAAGACCACATGCAACATTATCAGCAACAGTTATCGGACATTAATAAAGCTCATGTTGATACAATGTTGAATCTTAGTAATCAAATTAACATGTTAAGTGCAAAAGTCGACTGTGTATCATCGAAAGTAGAACAAATGAACCATTTAGTTAGCAAGGTTGTAATTCCATGTGTATCTACATTAGCTGATTCGTTAGTTAAATTGAACGAAAAACTATCTTGTATGGAAGGTAAACCAGACAGACAGACAGTTTCTCTTTTAGGTATAGAGGCTGAAGCAGAAAGTGAGAAAGTGAGAAGAATGACAAAATGTTTAGAAGAAGCAGTAACTGTGACTAAAACTAGCTTTTTTCAAAGTTCAAGGATTTTTTCAAGTTTAATGTCAAAATGTCCTTTTCCTTCAGCACTGCCGACTACTAACGTTATTTCGACTTCTTTATCCTTCCCAACATGAATTTTAACCCTTTAGCTCCACCTTTTGTTTTTTTCGAGCCTTGTATAGATTTAAATGCTGTGACGTCTAATCTCGAACAGTTGTGTGATCTCGATCGGGAGCTTTTGAAGTTGCTAGTTCACGAGTGGAATTCTAAACGTTCTATTTCAAGTTTGTCAAATTTTTGGAACTCTTTTTCCTGTGACAGTTTTCTTACTACAAAACCGTTGTCCTCTCTTCTGTTTAATGTTGGAGGCTTATCGAGTCGATTACCCGAAGTTGAGGAAATTATAAATTTTAGTGCACCAACTGTGTGTGCTTTGATCGAAACTGGCAACACTATCTCGAACTTAAATCATGCTTGGTTTCCATCATATAAACGTTTCTTCACACCTGGTACAAACGCGCACGGCGGAATATTACTTCTAGTGCATAATTCAGTTCAGGCTACGGTTTTTTTTGCAGAACCTAATTTGCTCGCAGTTTCAGTTTGCTTAGGTTCAGTTTCGATTCAGGTGGCAGCATGCTATGCGCCACGCTCTTCAGATTTACCACTGAGTTCACTACGCTCGGTGTGTTCGAATACGCCATGTCAACTGCCTGGAGATTTTAACGCGTACTCGGATCTGTGGGGCTGCGCTTCAACAGACAGCCGTGGACGGCAACTCGAACAATTTATCGAAGAGCTGAACTTGAATGTTAGCGCCACAGAAGTGACGTCTAAAAGAGCGACAACTTCTATCAACGTAATTGACCTGGTGATCACATCGTATCCGAATCCTTACACTAGCGTCCTGAAATAAGGCACTTCTAATCACTGGCCAGTGCTGAACACCAGCGTTTTTGCTACTAGCTCTATGTATTATTTTAAAGACGTTCGGTGGTCTGTCTACACTATTTTTCTATCATTTGTCTTTCCTTATTTAAATCATCTTCTTTATCAGTCCAATGCCAAAGAATTCTGCGATTTGTTTTCGAATTTGCTAGGATCTTTATTAGTTCATGTTTCTCGAATGATTCCAGTCCAAAAGTATCGTCGCTCTCTGCCACTTATAATTCGGGCTGAGATTTTAAAACTGCACAAGCTGAGGAACAAATTTTATAAACGTCGAAACAGGGATGACCTCTCGTTTTTTTATACAAAGAGCAACGTTCTTATGTGAACTCTTTAATTGAAAATCATCGGATCAACCAATACATTCGTTTTTTAGATAACTGCTCAACTCGAGACGCTACTCTTTTCTGGAAGTACACAGCAAAACATTTTACCACTTATGCTCCTCAAAGTAAAGCGCTAACTCATGAAAACGACCTAATTTCCGATCCACAACAGATCTTAGACTGCCTTGCTGAACATTATAAAAATCACTTTCGTTTACCGGTAGATCTGTTGAAGCGCAGCCCCATAGATCCGAGCACTAAAACAAATTATGTCTTCCCCTAGAGATCAGTACAATGAATAACTTTTGCATTGACATAAAGTTTCCAAAATGCTTCGTTGAAATGGTGGACTCAGTAAGAATTACTTTTGGTACTAGGTGCAATGGCCGTTTACAATGGCCAAATCTGTTTTCTTGTCTCGATTTAAATCGCCGACTGCGATGCCAATTGGATATGACCCAATTGTGTAGATCAATGGGCTGCTGAAGGTGCCATCATGTTTACCAAGCAGTACGCTGACCGTATCGTCATCATTATTTGCAGTGACAAGATCCGGGTTCGAATCGTCATTAAAATCGTTGATAGCGACGCTCTGTGGATAATTTCCAGTTCCGTATGTCACTTGATTTAGAAACAACAACGAACAATCTGACAATTCAAGAAAAAATCGAATATGTCATAATGTGAGTAAGTCTCTTTTGAAACAATTCTGAAATTGATCGTTTGGAAAAAGCGTGATAAGCGGTTTGCGTAACAAAATGACCGTCTTCTGAGAGTTGGAGACAGCTCTTAGTTTCGAGAAGAATAAATTACGTAAATTATCAACAGAGTAGACAAAGACCTTAATAATGTTGAAAAGTGTGTGCGCTGGCAGCGAGACACAGATTTCCTGATGCAGTTTAACATCCTGAATCCAACGTCAAAAACTACAGGCCTCTCACTTTATTGGATCAAAAGGTTTTGTCAAAAACACTCAGCCGGCGGAAATAGCATCAGTTCTAGAGTCTGCAGAAAGCACATTTCCGGTCGTAGAACTTGATTTTAGTCTCAAATAAAAGACGAGCTAATTTGTACACAAAATGATGAGAAAACTTATGTCAGGCATAAGACCTTTGAGATAAAAGTTTCGGAAAATCAAGTTTTCGAGAAAACTCAGCTGACGTTTAGCAGATCCAATCCACTTTTCAAAACAATTACATGACAGCTCTTTGAGTTTCTTTCAACATGAGATTTCTTTATCACTTTTCACGGCGGTCAGACGGTAGTTTAGAGGGTTTTTCGAGACTGAGTGAGAGTAGAACCAGACTTTCAGTCCTGACGTAGGATTCCAGTTTGTTTTAATCTTAGAGTTGTCCGTTAGATAAACACTGTTAACAGATTTTCTTACGTTGAAATGAAATTCTTCAGTTCCACCAAGTCACGGCATATTAACAGACTGTCGCTCTTCTACCAGTGTTACGGTTTTCCTGTCGAGCAAACCTTTCTCTATCTTTCTTCAGGCTACTACTCTTGGTCATAGTCGTATTGATTCGATTGAGCGTGGTGTTCAAACGAACTGAAGAGATAAACAGAGATAAAGAAATGAGCTCGAGTTAGTAAGTGTAGGCTTCGCTACTTCATGATCTACCTGTTGATGTTAATGTTGTTGTAGGTTTTGTAGTACTGACAGTAATCTTTGCTGTTGTTTTTGTAACTAAATCAAAATACAGTTGCTTACTATATAGTGAAACAAAAAATATGCTGAAACCTCACTTACTCTTCGTCGTAGTAGGTTTAGTTGTACTTGTTGTGGTTGCTGCATGTGCTGTAGAGAAAGAAAAGTATAATAAAGGCGACCTCAACTGGTTACTGCTGTCTCAGCTGTCACCGGGCAACCAGATATTGCATCCATTCTTTCTAACCTACTAGCAGTTAGACTTTATGTCGTCGTAGCATTTTTTGCTCTTCCTGTTGTAGTGGAAGTCGTGGTAGTTGTAGCTGTTCCAAAGGAAAACAAGCAAAAAACGAGAAGTCGCTTAGTATAATTGATAGAACCAAAAAGTCCTTCACCTGCTACAATTGCGGGACAAATCTGTTTGTTTGCCAAAGTCAATGGGTAGCAGAGGCACAGTGGGCATTCAGGTGGACATGTTGGGAAAAAGGCGAAGTTCACTTTATTCTCACTTGAATATCACCTCATCTACTTCATTTCGTGGGCTATTTAACGGCAAAAAAAGCTTTTGTCCGAAGCCATTTTTCCGCAGAGAAATGACCCATGAAAAATTCTCTGTGAAATATGCTAATTATTTAGGAAAAGTGAATTTTCTTCATAAAAATTCGGTTGTAAATGCAACCTAAGGATATATTCAGAATCAGCGGAATCTGTTCTATCCAACACTATGCAAAAACTTCATCTTGTGCACTTATTTTAAAAAATAATAGAAACTTTTCTGGGAAAAACCGCATTTCCAAAGTGTATACTTGGTTCAAAGAGTTTCTCAAAGCTTCCCAATCTCACTGAACCTTGATCTTTGATCAAAGTAAGCACTAATACCTCCTACACTTACAGTATTAGCGAAAAGTTGCGAAATTTTAACTGCTACTCTGACCAGATTTTCAAAGACCCCTCGGTTTTTGAGGTAAAACTGCGCTTTCTGCATCTTAAAAACATGTTCTATTGCATAAAATATATATCAAGGAGAATGAAGAAAAGAATATATCAAGGAGAAAGAATAAGAAAAACAGTGGTTTATTTATCAGTTTCGTCTTCTTCTCTACTCTGAATAATGGATGGGCGTTGATCTATAATATATTTTTTCCTAGTTTTACTATTACAATCGAAGCATACATTTTTTTATTAGTATTAGTAACATAACGCAAAGAAGAAAGATTATTTACTGGAAACACCATAAAAGTATTCTCGCGATTTTGTACAAACAAACTCAGAACACAAGTAGAAGGTTAGCCTCCACATATTTCTTAGAGAATGTTTTAGTAATATGCGATATTAACTCAATTAAAAATACAAAATCAGAGAAGATTATACTATTTTCTGCTCGAATACTCTCAAAGAGAAGCTGTTAGATTCAGTACTATATTAGGATTTAAGAACTGTTGAAACAAAAATAATTTTGTTTCGAATCTGTTCCATTCAATTTAGCTACTATGTCTTACAAGAAAGATACAAATCATCTCTCTTCTCTGCTTGATTTAAAACTCATATTAGACTTACAGGTCGTTAGACATTCTGAGGCATCCGTTCATTGGACGGTAATTATTTGAGAAAGATTTCATACGAACAATGCTAAGTACAGACAAACTTAACACTAAATATAACGAGAAGGGCTTGCCGCCTTCATGAATTCAGCTCAGAAGGTAAGTCTTTTAGCCTCTTACAAAATTGAGTATATTATATGAAAGGGATTTTTCCGCCACATAAATCGTGCGAACGATAAAGTATATAATTTGTTGGTTTACGCTTACGCAGGCATTGGAAAATTACCATAAAGGACGGGAAACGGTTTCTGCTAGAAAATCGCCCAATATGATTTTGAGTGGAAATGATCGGAAATGCATCCCTTTTCACTTCCCAACACTTCCCATTTTCAAAAAATCCTTCTGGTGTCTCCTCAGACCCGGAACGTTTTATATATAGATAGATAGAGAATTTTCTGGGCTTCAAAATAAGCTACAAATAAGTCTTTCGAAAATATGTCCACATGGGTCAATAGTCGAAATACTTGACAGATACACAGGCCGCCGCTATGTCACTGGAACTGCCGGTCACTTTTTCCTATGAAACTAACGATGGTTCCTAACCATTCATATATCATTCAATGCGCTTTGCAAAGTTCTACAGGTTGTGTTCATAGGAAACTTAACAAAGCTTGCCAGGGACTTTTGTGTATTAAATACTTCGCCACTTAAACCTACAGTGGGTCGAAAAAATTATTCGTCCACCTTTATTTTTCATTTTTCTCGTCAACCATAATAGCTATAACAAATTTGAAAAAAGATTTGAACAGCTGAAAGAATTTTTGATACGATGTGGTGTACGGAAAGGTTCTATCAAAACTTCTAAAATCAGGGTCTCTGGAAAACCCAAATCTCAGAAAACCAAGTCCTTGAGTTCAATCGAGAAATTCTTTGCAAGTAACTCCATCGTATAGAGCAAACAATTCTGAACAAAATGAAACGTCTCCGAGCTCTGTGCGGTACGTTTTCATGAAACAGCATTCGATTTAAAGAAAGCCCTAAGGGAGTATGTTTGCGGTACGGGAGCTTCCGTAAATCAAATGCTGTTTCATGAAAACGTATTGTCAACTTTCACAATTCCGTAAAAATTCCAAACTTCAACCAAATTAGTTTAACCGCCACTCACTCTCATGCTGTAGCATCACCCTCCCCTCACTCAGATAATGAAGAGATTTAAAACTATCGCACATATCTCTTATAAGTAACACTTTATTTACAAAGAAACACAACTAGAAGCAAGCATTATTCAATATACAAATCAAAATCAATTCGTCTTAAAAGCATAAAACTGTTCTGTATCTATTCGTCGATGCCATACAGAATTTTTATACAAATCAAATTTTCCCATACTATTTAACTTGATCATTTGTTCACTAGAAAATGGACCATGTAATCTGATATCTGATGTATTTTCAACTTTATATTCCCATTGCACTGTTGAGGCTAAAATACTACACACAGTACATTATAATCATATACGACGGGTAAATAAATTTTATCGATGTATTTATGCATGTTTGACAAAAAAAAAGATTAATAAATTAGGTATCAGATTATACTCATCATTTCGTTGTTGAATGTAAAAGATTTTAACTACTTGGAGTTCAAACGGACTTGATAAAAAATCCCCAAGTCCGTTGAGCCTCAAGTCGAAGTCCGTCAAAAAAAAAACCTTCAAGTTCGAGTTTAAGTCCAAATCCGGACTTGTACTTGCCCACCTCTGCGTTCTGTTATCATTATTCGTAGCAACTTTTCTTATATTTCCAACGTCTTTACTCCCCTCAAATGTCACACGTTTACATATTTGCGACATTATCTAAAACAAAATTTAGTAGTTCCCGTAAAAGAAAAGCATTCTACGAATGAATTATTTAAAAATGATCTCCTACTATTAGTAAAAATATAAAAAAACGAAATAACCAACAGGACTGTAGACAGTGATAACATCCAAAAGAAGGACAAGTTATTGGAATTTCTCAGACAATGTTTTCTAAAAACCTATCTTATTTAATATCATGATTAATAAGTTTGAACGAAATTATTCAAGACTAATTGAGAAAAGATTTTATTAAGAGATGATCCGAATTAAATTCGACAATGAGAATGAGAATGATAATATATGACAACTCTTGAGCAAATTAAAGACAATAACAAACAAAAAGTCATTTAAATTTAAATTTCTTTTTTATAAACAGCAAGTAAATACAATAACAAGAATAAAAAAAGCCATAGTGAATAATTATTAACGTTTCTTAAAACCATATTTTTTTCTTTCATAAAATAAATCCGTTTTTGCACTTCCAAGATTAACAATTTTCGGACATCCATCTCGATCTTTTTCCGTTATTGAACATTCTCGACAATAGTAAGCATCTGAACATCCTACAATAGATGATCAAAGCAAAATTAGTCATCGTATCAACAGAAAAATGCTCCAATAATTTTACCTGGTCCACCACAAATGACACATCGTCCTTGATATGATCCATAATTGCATTCATCACATATTCGAACTAACGTAGTTGGACGTACATAAGAATCACAAATTACACATCGTCCATCGCATTTTTCACACAAACGGCCAATGGCCACACCGGCTTGTTTTCGACAAAAAATTAAATCTGGATGATGTTTAGCCATCTAGAAAAATGCAAGATAAAAGATATTCTACATAATACAGCAAAGTAATCAATAAAGAGTAGGAAAAAAGGTTTCTGATTCAAACAGAAAATAGATAATGAACTATAAGTCAGAGCATATAGTGCACAACAAAATATGATCAGCGTATTATCTATTGGTTCTCATATAGAATACCAGTAAGACACAACAAAAAATGCTTGTATCACAATACACATATTCAAAACAGTGTTTTTAATGTTTAGTGCGTCTAGCTTGAGCAAAATGGGTTTCCACTTTGAACATTCGATTTCCACTTTATTTTTAGCAGGGAAAACATAGAAAATGCAGTGGTAAACTATGAAAACCCACTTGGCTTAAAATTCATATTAAAAACACTGATTCAACAAAGTTAGTTATACAAGAAATAAAATAAATGAAAAAAGCACAATAAAACAGTAATTTAGAGAAAATATACTAAAACAGATTTAATAAATCCAAAGAAGTTCTATGTTCCCTTTCTGGCAAACTGCGAAATAGTATGGGACCGCACAGGCAGAAAATGACTAATCAGTCAGTAGAACAGGTTTAACAAATCCGAATTCTAAAACGCATATGAGCTTCAGAGATGGTTGGCTATTGTCAATTAATGTGATTTCCAAAAAAATATGTTTTCTTACATCAGTTACTTTCGCAACATTCTTAAATGAACAGGGATTTCAATCTTTAGTTTTTACTTACATATATATTCGAATTACGAAAAACAAAAATGGCTTTACGTATATGGACGATTTTTAACCAATCAAATCTGAGACAATACCTTCAAAATGAGGTCATTATTCAGCGCTATTGCGAACGTGAATCACATTGATATCAATGCTTATTGAACGAAATTTTAATGAAATTATATCTAGATCCAAAAACAACTCTCATAAATAGATGGCACTGCAATCAACACACTCAGTGTCATAAAGACATAACCGAATATAACATAAAGAGGAGAGAAAGACAGATTACTTGACAATATCTTAAAAGCCCAAGATCCCTATTTTTATAGATTAGAACTTTAGTAGGTCTGCTTAGAAAAGTTCAGACGTCAAAAAAGGACAGACAATAACTATTGTTCATCTTAGTTTCTCGAATGTAACTGACTTCTGACATAGTATTTAAAGTATATTAAAAAACTTCAAAAATAGATGTCTTACATAGTCTGCAGTGCATCAAACATAACCTCAGTAATCTGTTGGAGAAATGAAAAGAAATTTGTTGATTTTGATTGGTTAAATTCTCGTTTCTGTATTTAAACTCAACTCACACGTGTTATATCAATCAATTGTCAGTAGTGTTTCTTGGTTGATAATTTACAGTATTTCTTATTTTGTATATCTGATCGTGCAGTTAGTTTATTATGAGAACGCAACTGCGGATTGACATTCCCACGAAGTAATCAACCAGAGATTGAGGAGAACTTGCAAGATCTTATACATATTCTCGATTCATTCAAGTAATCATTCTTATCAGGGGCGTCTATCCTGTGGGACGTTTGAGGTGCAATGTCTCAAACAAAAGTAAGGTGGACGCTATTTTGCTGTAGAAATTGATTTTTCAGGTGGTACACTGAGAGGTCGACCCTCCGAGGTGGTATAAAATGCCTCAAACATTCAGGTGGGGATAGACGTCGCTGATTCTTACTCTTCAGATTTTGTCATTGGAAGCAATTTCTTCCGGTTATTATTAGAATTGATTGAGGGCAAGATGTGACAATTGCCACACCAAAAAACCGAATCTGGCCCGCTACTGGCCAGGTCAACATGACGTTTTAACCGATCGGTTGAAAAAACGTCAGGTTGAAACGTTTTAAACCTTTGAATGATTTTGTATTGAGGAATGGAATAGCCAGTAGGTAGGGTTTTAGTTTGAAAAGGCACATTTTGCTAAACAATGGTGAAAGGAAATGCCTTTCATTTATTTATGTCTCTCGGACATTTCTGGTTTGAAGACTGTTGCATATAATGACTCAGTTTATGTACTTTGCATATATGTTAGCTGAACTGAATTCATTGAATTAATATTTTAAATTAAATGAAGATTTTAGTTAAGAAACTCTTTGTGGTTATCGGTTTTTTGAAGAAATCCGTTGTTTTTGAAAAAAATACATTTTAGTTTTATTTTATTTCATAGCGATACCATCTTTCCCACAATAATTTATTTATCTCAAAAACGACGAATTTCTTGAAGAAACCGAAAATGACAAAGAGTTTCTAATTAGAATCTCTATTTAATTTAAAATATTAAATACTTATCAAATTATTGACTTACAAATTACATGATATCAGCTGTTGGCTTGTAGGCTTTGGAGCACATATTCTTCTATCTTCACTTTATTAAGATAAGCTTTTAAACTTTGATTCTAACTTTTAGATTTATCGCATAAGAAGAACATAGTTGCTTATCATAAGAATGCTTGAACATCTTACTCATGATAAATCATGGTTCAATAAATATGAATGTGATCAAGCTGAATATACTCATTATGTAGTGTTTGTAAGTTAGATTTTCGATTTTTATTCTTTGTATATAGCTCGCACTTTTTCCCATTTTTTTATTGAAAACAAGTTGCCAAAACATGAAAACTAATTTAAACTTATATATCGGTTTATAGATTTCAATAATTGCTTATATTATCCGTAAATTTATTGTTAGCCAAACGTTTCGGCTTGGTAAAGCCTTTATCAATGGCACATAATAAGAAAACGGTCAAACAACTGAAAATAAAACTAACATAAATCTATAACAGGAATGTAAACTTGAAAATAAACATCATATAGCACCGAAACAGATTATTATAGTAATAAGGCACGTTTTACATTAAGCTCTATAATTTATTTGATTGCGTGGTCTTAGATTGTGAGATTTAGAATCATTCATTTGATCCAATTTGTTTAATTGATAATCAAATACCCCTCCTGAATCTTTTTCAACCCATTTATCAATCAAAGGAGCCCAAGATGGCGGATCAGTGGGCTCCTTTGATTGATAAATGGGTTGAAAAAGATTCAGGAGGGGTATTTGATTATCAATTAAACAAATTGGATCAAATGAATGATTCTAAATCTCACAATCTAAGACCACGCAATCAAATAAATTATAGAGCTTAATGTAAAACGTGCCTTATTACTATAATAATCTGTTTCGGTGCTATATGATGTTTATTTTCAAGTTTACATTCCTGTTATAGATTTATGTTAGTTTTATTTTCAGTTGTTTGACCGTTTTCTTATTATGTGCCATTGATAAAGGCTTTACCAAGCCGAAACGTTTGGCTAACAATAAATTTACGGATAATATAAGCAATTATTGAAATCTATAAACCAAATCATAATCCGTACGCAGCATGAATTCAACTTATATATCACGGTGAAAATAAATCTGTTGCAAATTTGCTGAAGTCTTCGATCATTTTCTCGGCATATAACGGATAAAGTTGACCACTTTAAACGTTGTGGATGCTATCACATTCTCCGGTTAATTTTGCAGATTTGATCTTTTTGCGTATATTTAGAGTGACAAATCCGTTAAAGGCACATGTCAAAAAACACAACAGCATGCTGGTGGAAACGAGACGGCAACTAGCCAGTCGAAAGTATGTAGGCTTTTCGTTCTTTATTAATATTTTGCTGAGAGAAGCAGAAGAGGATAAATTTTCAGAAAACGAAGAACGCCGCTTCTTCAAGAACCACCGCTAGCACAACGGTATGTCATGTAGTTTTTGTATTTAATGCAATATTTTAATTTGTTATGTACATGTTCCTTTTCTTGTCCTTTAACCTAATGAATAATCTGGCATAACACAAGCATTTACCCTAAACACTTGCTGTAATCCACATTATGTAATAGATTGTAACTCTGCTTGTTCTTTTTTGCATAAATAATTATAAGTCGTCATGAAAGTTTGAGTATGCTTCAAACTTTGTGTAGCTTTTTTTATTGTTTGATTATTTTTTAACGTTAGTTATATAGTACGCATCTGTGAGCTTTATCTTTATGTGTTGATTTTTGAATATGAGTAATTTGTTTTCAAATATTACGTATAATTTTGTTGTTGTATTTTGCCATCACGCATGTAAAGAAATTTCTTAAAAGCTACCTGTTTATCTTCTCGCTTATGAGTGAATTTATTTTACAATATTTATCATACTAGTACTACTCACGAATATGAGGCAAAATACTTTTCAATCATGTTTTTCCCCAGAAGAAGAAATAAATACCCGTTGCCACATTCTAGGAAGCTAGTTCAAATAGTTCATGTGAAAAAATACACGATGTACGTAAAGTTACACATTCAACATTGGAATCATCAAACAAACCTCAACAACCGCAAGAACAATTTAAACAAGAAGGGGAG